>CANNZV010004905.1:0-33585 GCA_947561585.1 Caprella mutica
ATTGAAGATAAGTAAAAATTCAAGCTCAGTTAATATTTCAAAACAAAGAAATTATAATTCAAATTTTAGAATAATATAATCACCAATTAAAATATAAGATAGTTAGTAATGCTTAATACTCCATAGAGCCTATAGTTATTATAGTCACTATAGTGCCTATAGGCTATAGTGACTATAGTGCCTATAGGCTATAGTGCCTATGCTACATAAAAGAACAGTTACAAACAGAATACATTTTAGGTTTGCAATCATTATGTCTATATTAAAACTCTCATTGATGTTATTCGATAATTATCTAATGAATGCGGAGTTCCTGATTTAAATGTACGATAATTGCAGAACTTTTGTTCAGTAAATTAGATATTGAATTTATTGCTGCATTTTAGATTGAAATTTTAATAGATTTCTCTTAATTTGAAAATAAAAATTTCAATTTTACTCTAATAAAAAGAAAAAGATAATTTAATAATTCTAAATAACTGTGAAACTCAAAGAAAAATGAATAAAATTTAGAAATAATTCACACTATTTACTTACAGTGTGCATTTAATTTGTACATTAACATTATATTAATTAATATACAACTAACATTCTACTCATTTACAAAGCATATTCTCACATTCATGACTTGGAGTCACACATTTATAACTAAAATTTACAAAATTGTAAACCAAATTTATCCAATTTACACATTTAAAGTCCGCATTTACACATACTACATTTACACAGACTGATTTCACACATTTACAGATAACATTTACACATTTACAGTGTAAATTTACACATATACAGTGTAAATTTACACATATACAGTGTAAATTTACACATATACAGTGTAAATTTACACATATACAGTGTAAATTTACACATATACAGTGTAAATTTACACATATACAGTGTAAATTTACACATTTACAATGTAAATTTACACATTTACAGATAACATTTACACATTTACAGTGTAAATTTACACATTTACAATGTAAATTTACACATTTACAGATAACATTTACACATTTACAGTGTAAATTTACACACCCTCTTCCAATCACAAAACCAATCAAGTTCCAATAAAATATTTAATACATCTCATAGATAAATAATGTATTCATTAGTTTGGAATGAATTCGATTATTCTCTTTAAACTTGCGTTTCTCAACGCCGTGTTAAAAAACGCTCATGGCAAAAAGTTCAGCTGCAATTGCTTTTAACGGAGCCCTTCACACTTGCGTGAAAAAAACTCTGGTGAAAAGAAACTGCAAGTGTGAAGTGTTCCGTTAAAATCAATTGCAGCTAAACTTTTTGCAATGGGCATTTTTTTAACGCGGCGTTGAGAAACGCAAGTGTGAAACGGGCCTTATTTCATATTTTTCAAATAACTTTTTAAATTAAAAGCCACGTAATAGTATATAATGCTTATTATTTTTACTTTTACATATTATTGTAATTATATAAATGAGGACTTCTTCATATAGAAAAACAATTAAGTTATTGTAATTATATTTTTCGAAATTAATTCAAGTGTAATCTATACTCTACTAAGAGCAGCGTCCGTCTGTCTGTCCGTGTGTCACACTTTTTATTAAGAAATACACATTAAAAGGAAAAACAAAACATTTGTGGTAGTATCATGACTACGGGCTACAATAATAATTGACTCTAATTATTTGAAAAAAATTATAATTTGGCTTTTGAGAATTTTTTGTTCAATCAGAATATGTGCATCCATAATACCTAATTTCATTGGAATATAATTTAAATTCAATAACAGGTATTGTACTAGTTTTAAATAATTAAAAAGAGAAAGAAATAATTTCACCATTAAAATTAAAAGGAAAATTTATCATTGAATTAATTTCAAATCGTTACAAAAAAAAAAAATTATTTGTTTAAAATTAATTTCATTATTATACAATATTTCCACCATTCAAGATCATTATTTTATTAATCTTTTTTTTAATATTCTAACTAAATAGAATTAAGTCAAAGTTATCTATTTTATTTTATGATTATCTTAATAGTCTTTTATTAATATGCACTTACCCATTAAATGAGTTTATAATCTTTAAATATTAACAAATAATAACGAATAAATGAGATGATAAATGCATTTCATTAACATTTTGATCATTAATTTAATTATGATAAATGAAATTGTTTGATAATGGAAAAGGAATATTTAGCATTATAAAAAGATTTGCTCTTATATAGTTTTAAGCATATAAATATTTATTATTCATTTCAATTTTAATTATTTACATATAGTATTTATATATACATATATTATATTATTGTATCTGTAAATTAAAGTAAGAAATATAAAAAGAAAACAATATACTGTATAGCTATATCATTATAGATTATTTTATGACTTATTTATCTATATCTACATTGCCCTACAAACATAATAATATATTGACTGTATATAATTAATGAAGGTAAATAACCTACACTGTAGCAACGTAATATTTAATCAAAGTTAAGGTCAGTGTTACATTTGGCATCCTTTTTATTCTACAATTCCTAATTATTATAATTGTTTTATTAATTTAACTTTTTTAATTATTTATTTAATTTCAGTCACCGTACTCCATTAGTATTTATTTAATAAAAGATATATATTATATAGATATAAATTCAATGATTATACGAATAGAGCAAATGATGGTGGGGCCATAGAAGATTAGGAGAAAGAAATATACTTATTTATTATTTAATAATATTTCAGCAAATAATAATTGTTCATAAAGTAAGCCATCATTGAAATAACATTTTAAAAAAAGAACCTTTTACCATTCATTAAAGACATTAATTCCCTAAACCATTAACGAAGAATTAAATTTTAATTACTGCAGAAATACCAATAATGATTCCTAATGATCATTAGTGCTTAATATCACCTTATGATATCATTAGTACCTAATGTACCATAGAACTGAAATATAACATATGAAAAAAAAAAACACTGTAAAAACTATGAAACGGTGGATACAATTTGTAATACCTAAATTGAAATAATTAAATATGAACATTTGGATTATTGTTCATAATCTGTTCGTTTGGTGTGTTACAGTAGTTAGTACTGATGAAAACATAGCCTAGTGCATACCTAATAATCACTACTACCTAATAATCACTATAGTGTCTTACAATTACTAGTACCTAATAATCACTACTACCTAATAATCACTACTACCTAATAATCACTACTACCTAATAATCACTATAGTGTCTTACAATTACTAGTACCTAATAATCACTACTACCTAATAATCACTACTACCTAATAATCACTATAGTGTCTTACAATTACTAGTACCTAATAATCACTACTACCTAATAATCAATACTACCTAATAATCACTACTACCTAATAATCACTACTACCTAATAATCACTACTACCTAATAATCACTACTACCTAATAATCACTATAGTGTCTTACAATCACTAGTACCTAATAATCACTAGTGTCTTATAATCACTAGTGTCTTATAATCACTGGTACCTTATAATCACTAGTACCAAATAATGATTAGTACCTTATAATCACTATAGTGTCTTATAATAACTAGTACCTCATAATCACTAGTACTTTATAATCACTAGTACCCTATAATCACTAGTACCTTATAATCACTAGTACCTAATAATAATTAGTACCTTATAATCACTATAGTGTCTTATAATAACTAGTACCTTATAATCACTAGTACCTCATAATCACTAGTACCTTATAATCACTAGCACCTTATAATCACTAGTACCCTATAATCACTAGTACATTATAATCACTAGTACCATATAATCACTAGTACCTAATAATCACTAGTACTTTATAATCACAAGTACCTAATAATCACTAGTTCCTTATAATCACTAGTACCTTATAATCACTAGCACCTAATAATCACTAGTATATTATAATCACAAGTACCTAATAATCACTAGTACCTAATAATCACAAGTACCTAATAATCACTAGTACCTAATAATCACTAGTTCCTTATAATCACTAATACCTTATAATCACTAGCACCTAATAATCACTAGTACATTATAATCACAAGTACCTAATAATCACTAGTACCTAATAATCACTAGTACCATATAATCACTAATACCTTATAATCACTAGTACCTAATAATCACTAGTACATTATAATCACTAGTACCTTATAATCACTAGTACCTTATAATCACTAGTACCTTATAATCACTAGTACCTAATAATCACTAGTACCTTATAATCACTAGTACCTTATAATCACTTCATTCATTTTATTACTTCATGTTTACATTCCATCAGATTATTTGTTTATTTGCCGTTTCTTCAGATTTTATTTCAGGTTCGTTTCACGCTCCAATAATTCCCGTTTATTTCTAATCCACTAATTGAGAATGCGTGGATTTCTATTAATTACACGGAACATTTCAGGTGCTTCGGGAATGATTGGAATATTTGTTTGAACAGATAAATCCATTCAAAAGTTAATTAACTTTACAACCGATTTAATAGTTATTACACTCATTCTAATAACTGAACATAACAAAGAAAATAACTTGCAAACAATTAGATTTAGTCTGAATGGAAAACTTGAAATAGGGTAAGTTACGAATTGTCGGTAGGTTTCACATCTTCGGTCATATAAGAGAAAATGACATAATATAATAAATTGTAATAGTTTTTTCTTATATGACCGGAGATGTAAAACTGACTGACAATTCGTAACTCACCCTATATGATTCAGTACACACCTCAATTTTTGTGTATACCTGCAGTGTGTATCTACTCTGTGGGTAATTAAAGGTATGACACCCAATGGAGGTATTGGACCCTTTATCTTTGTAGTAACTTATTAAAACAGTTCTTTTTAACTTCCTTTCTATGTCTTGTTTTTACCCCCTTTCTCTACTTTTTTTCCCCCTTTCGCTACTTTGTTTCCTCCTTTCGCTACTTTGTTCCCCCCTTTCGCTACTTTGTTTCCCCCTTTTTCTACTTGTTTCCCCCTTTCGTTGCTTTGTTCCCCCTTTCTCTACTTTGTTCCCCCCTTTCTCTACTTTGTTTCTCCCCTTTCTCTACTTTGTTTCTCCCCTTTCTCTACTCTGTTTCTTCCCTTTCTCTACTTTGTTTTCCCCCTTTCTCTACTTTGTTTTCCCCCTTTCTCTACTTTGTTCCACCCTTTCTCTACTTTGTTTTCCCCCTTTCTCTACTTTGTTTCCCCCTTTCTCTACTTTGTTTCCCCCTTTCTCTGCTTTGTTTCCCCCTTTCTCTACTTTGTTTTCCCCCTTTCTCTACTTTGTTTCCCCCTTTCTCTACTTTGTTTCCCCCTTTCTCTGCTTTGTTTCCCCCTTTCTCTACTTTGTTTTCCCCCTTTCTCTACTTTGTTTCCCCCTTTCTCTACTTTGTTTTCCCCCTTTCTCTACTCTGTTTCTCCCCTTTCTCTACTTTGTTTTCCCCCTTTCTCTACTCTGTTTCTCCCCTTTCTCTACTTTGTTTCTCCCCTTTCTCTACTCTGTTTCTTCCCTTTCTCTACTTTGTTTTCCCCCTTTCTCTACTTTGTTTTCCCCCTTTCTCTACTTTGTTCCACCCTTTCTCTACTTTGTTTTCCCCCTTTCTCTACTTTGTTTCCCCCTTTCTCTACTTTGTTTCCCCCTTTCTCTACTTTGTTTCCCCCTTTCTCTGCTTTGTTTCCCCCTTTCTCTGCTTTGTTTCCCCCTTTCTCTACTTTGTTTTCCCCCTTTCTCTACTTTGTTTCCCCCTTTCTCTACTCTGTTTCTTCCCTTTCTCTACTCTGTTTCTCCCCTTTCTCTACTCTGTTTCTCCCCTTTCTCTACTCTGTTTCTCCCCTTTCTCCACTGTGCTCATCAGTGTTCCCTTTCACAACTGTTTCCCCTTCACTGCAGCATGAAAGCTGTTCTCTAAATTAGAGAAATAGTAACAGCAATATTTGCACAGTAAACACTACAAATAAATATTGCTCTAATTTTACCCATGGAAGAATTATAATGATAATTTATTGGTAAAAACGTACTGTCTGTGAAAAAATTAACTTCTCACTGTTTTCTATTATTTTCAAATCTTACAAATTTGTCATAAGGTACCCAGGCCAATTTTAAAAATATATTGGCATTACAATTAGTAAATTTTTTTCTTGGAAATGTGAAATTAGTTGACTGTGAAAGTTGTTATTATATAAATTTTAATTCTAGGTATCAGAAACCCGTGAAAAACCTTATGTGAAAACAACATGTCTAATCTTCTAAGACCCCACAATTACTTTCATTCGGGTACTTCAATGTTTCATATAAATTTTTTACTCAATTTGTCATTTATATAAGTTATGAGATAAAATATTTTTAATATGGTCAGGTGGTAATATGAATCATTCTTTATAATAATAAATACCATATAATCTCTTTACAAATTAAATGTTATTTCTATAGCAAGATTAATTACATTAAATCATTTATAATATAAAACATTATATGTATTGACTTAATTTTATTTATTAATAGCATTGCATTGATTTAGAATGGAATGTGAAGATATGTGACTAATAGAGGAATGTGAAGATGTGTGACTAATAGAGGAATGTGAAGATGTGTGATTAATAGAGGAATGTGAAGATGTGTGAATAATAGAGGAATGTGAAGATGTGTGAATAATAGAGGAATGTGAAGATGTGTGATTATTGGAGGAATGTGAAGATGTGTGAATAATAGAGGAATGTGAAGATGTGTGATTATTGGAGGAATGTGAAGATATGTGACTAATAGAGGAATGTGAAGATGTGTGACTAATAGAGGAATGTGAAGATGTGTGACTAATAGAGGAATGTGAAGATGTGTGATTAATAGAGGAATGTGAAGATGTGTGAATAATAGAGGAATGTGAAGATGTGTGATTATTGGAGGAATGTGAAGATGTGTGATTATTGGAGGAATGTGAAGATATGTGATTCAAAGAGGAATAAGAATATTATGAATGAACCTGCATGATTTAATTTTTTTTACTAAATGCAATTTCTTTTACAAGATTCATGGTTTAAAAATTAAAATACAAAACTATTCGAAAACTAAACTTTCGATGTCTATAAATGTTATTAATATGATAATAAATAACAAATACAATAAATAATGTTATATATAATGAACAATTAATCTTAATAATTAATTAGAATAATCACTATTAATCATTGGCAATAGCTAATCACTATTAATCATTGGCAATAGATAATCACTACTAATCATTCATAATATTCATTATTGCTTATTACACGTAGGGTAAGTTACAGATTATTGCTTGGTTTCACATATTCGGTCATATTAGAAGAAATGATATAATAATTATTATATTTTTATAATATCATTTTCCTTATATGACCGAAGATGTGGAACTGTCCCAATATTCGAAAGTTGCCTATCTTGTTTTGATTCACCTCAGTGAGTCTCAGTACCTCTCCACACTTCACAGCGACAGGTTCTCCTCTTCACTGCTCTCCCTCCTCACTGTACAGTGGCACAAACGAGAAATTATATTATAGATTTAAATGGACTTGTAGTGGCTATACCTTCAGTCTACTATACCTCTTATAGTGGCTATACTTCTAATATACTCTCAGATGAAGTGACATCTGAAGATAGTGTTTGGATATCTATTGTGAAGGAATACTGTTGGGGAGACTTTATTTTAACTTATCTTATATTTATTTCAAGAAAACTAATAATTTTTTAATCTTAAAGTTCACTTGCAAATTCAGTATTTTTTTTTAATAATTTGCTTCATTTGATAATGGTAGTCATTTATTAGTCATTGAGTTCATGCAGTTATTTAAGATGTGTTTTAGTTCATATGAGTAATAATTTATTCATTTTAAAATAATAATTATTCATTAGTCTTTAAATTTTTATGAAAATTATAATTTTTTAATCATTGAGTTCATTCGAGAATAATCATTATTTTAATTTAAAAACAAGCCATTTATTATAGTTACAACAAATGATGTTTTTATATATTTTTAATGTTTTTTTTTATTCGGCTATTTTCGCTTTGTCAATGATTGATTAGATTTTTATTTATATGTATGTTCAATTTATTTTGTTCGTTATATCACAAAAAACATTATTGAGAAATATAATTATTCTATTTATAGATATTAATAATTATTTCATAACTAATTTTAATACTATTGTATTTATAATTATCCTATCATTAAATGTTATTTAACCTAATTATTTATCTTTCCAGAAGTGATTAATTAATTACTTCTAAATTTCCAATAATTTTATATTATTATTCAAATAATAAACTTCATAAAAGATGAATAGAATAAATGAATAAATGGAAGCTATTCTACACAGTACCATCGTATCTTAACTACAGGCACCATTTGTACCATCAGCTACCAAACAGGTAAGAATAGCATTAATATTTCTATGGTAAAACATGGACTGTTTTAATAGATTTAATTGTATTAATTGATATGATAATTTCATTGGAGATAATTAAATCTAATACATCTATTTATTAATGTACACGGAATAATTTAGTCGTTGAAAAGAAAATAAATATAATTAATTATTTATATTTTCAATAATATATAATAAAATATCTATCTTTTCACATCAATTAATATAATTTTTTAACTTTAAAACCCCCTTTCTTTCCATTACTAAGTTACTTAACCAATAGCCTTTTCATTTTAAGCTAACATATATATTTTAAATAACATAAATATTAGCAAATATAAATTGTGCCAATGATGTAATATTTAATAGTTACTGATATTAATGCAATTATTCTCTACGCAGCTGCTGCTAATAATATTGCCTACACATTTTAATAAATATTATCTGATGGGTAATTGGTAAGATGAAAAGGTACAGTCAAAGAAAATTGTAACTGAAATAAATATTCATACTTTACTAATATTAAATCAACCAAAATAAAATTTAGTAATTTCAATGCTGCTCAAATTCATAAAATTTGAAGATAGTAGGATATTAGAAAACTATGATTTTGTGAAATTAACATCATGCAGTGACTCTTTTCTCTGATAGTACATCATCACAGTGACTCTTTTCACTGATAGTACATCATCACAGTGACTCTTTTCTCTGATAGTACATCATCACAGTGACTCTTTCCTCTGATAGTACATCATCACAGTGACTCTTTTCTCTGATAGTACATCATCACAGTGACTCTTTTCTCTGATAGTACATCATCACAGTGACTCTTTTCTCTGATAGTACATCATCACAGTGACTCTTTTCTCTGATAGTACATCATCACAGTGACTCTTTTCTCTGACAGTACATCTTCACAGTGACTCTTTTCTCTGATAGTACATCTTCACAGTGACTCTTTTCTCTGATAATACATCATCACAGTGACTCTTTTCTCTGATAGTACATCATCACAGTGACTCTTTTCTCTGATAGTACATCATCACAGTGACTCTTTTCTCTGATAGTACATCATCACAGTGACTCTTTTCTCTGATAGTACATCATCACAGTGACTCTCTTCTCTGATAGTACATCATCACAGTGACTCTTTTCTCTGATAGTACATCATCACAGTGACTCTTCATGCGTGTCTTTTATAACCCTTTGCTTATTTCCCTCCATAGACTCTTTTCAATTTCGTTGGTAACTGCTCCGTGTTTGTGTTACTCCCCCGAACTGAATTGCATCTATTGTATATTTCATTTTACTATGGCTAGGTCTACACACTCTGCCTCAATGACTTTATTGAAAACTGAGGCAGCAACAGATTGAAATCGGCAGCAGTGAAATAGATTGATATGTTTGAAGTTATTGTTGTCACTTAGTAGCTTTTATACCTCCATGAACATTGGCATGGCATTTGTTTCTTGAGTATTTTCACCAACTACTGGTAGGTAAATTCACAAGGTAGATATTTTATCTAAAGTACTTTCAGAGATAAGAGTCACCGTATGATGCTAATCTCACATATTCCAGTTTTCTAATTTCCTATTTTTTTCAAATCTTATTAATTTGTCGTTGTGTACCTAAACCAATTTTAAAATATATACAAACGTTACAGCTAGTAAAGTTTCTCTTAAGAATTATGAGATTAGTAAACTGCGAAGAAAATTATTGCAGATGCACGTTCATTTGACTGAACACATAACTTGTATGTGTTTTTAGTATTCCATGTTTGAAAGGGGAACTTTGTTATTTATTCGGATTAGATCTTTGAAAGGATCAAACAGAATTTAATATTGAAAAATAACAATATATCTAAACCATTTTGTTCGATATCTTTATTATAAATGTTCGTATTGAACATCAAATCATGAATAAACCTTACGGTTTGGTTTGGACAGAAACAAAATATGTCAGCGACACAATCTCTGTTGGGAGATTTATAATCTAGAGCATCTATTTTTGTCCATCACGATAAATATTGACCGTATTATAATTATATAAATAATTTCATGTATTACCATCAGTAATTTATTCTGATAATTTTCGATGAAAGATGATTGACTAAAATGTTTTAAGATAATTACAAATTTCAATTGAAATTTCGTTAATTAATTTATCGTCTTATTTCTAAATTGCTTTTAAGAACCGTGTTTCGGTGATAACAAATTTCCGGCTGGGAATTTGCAAACAAAGGTTGTAGTCTAGAGTTTCATTTGCTCACACAAACCATGTTATTTTGATTGAATTATCATATTAATTTGGTAATGCAATTAGTCCCAGAGTACTCATAGTACCAGCATTGGTAACAGGGCACCATTTGACTGAATGTTGTAGGTCATTCACTATATTTTTTGGCTTCCAATTTATCCAGTGTACTTAGTACCAACACTCGCGATGGTATATCTTTTTAATATTCTTTCTGTCTGTCCGTCACAGCAAACCAAAACCAGTCTCATGAACTCTTATTCTGATGTGTATTGTTTTTCATATTTTTAAAATTTCCTTAATTGTAATATTTTTCTATTAAAAACAATAAGAATACAATCTTTACAGAAACGGAAAGAATTCAAATAAGTTGAAATAATCAACTGAATAAATTGAACTTCTATAAGTATCCTTTAAATTGATATATAGAAAATACCATCATTTTTGACGACACGCGTACACTAGCTTAAATAAAAAGACTAGTATTTTTTAGTTGAAATGAAGTCGCGTGACGAATCAAAGGCCACTGGAATATTTCCCCCAGAATATATATAGTCTGTCCTGGCGGCGACAGGAATAAATTGCTTGATTTAGGGAAGCCTTTTTTGCAGTTAAATCGGTTTGTGAACGACTTAGATATATAGAGCATACCCAGATGAGAAACTGTCATCGCCTATCTTCGCCTTTAAAAGAAAAATATCTATCTATAGAGATCCAAACCCAAACATAATTTATCAAAAATTAAAAACGCATTTTAATGTTTTTCGGTTTACATTCCTGAACAAAATTTGTGGGTGATACTGTCTAAATTTTTTTTAATGTATTTTAAGTTCCCGTAATCGACAATGAGGCGATTGTAAGTTTATGGCTGGGTAAGGCTGTGGACTGAGGGCCATTTTGCAGAAGCTTCAGCAGCAGATTGAATAAATCTCTAACGGCGACTCAATGGATAGCGCACCTTTTGACGTAACGGATTAGAAAAATATACTGGGGGAAAGGATATCCCTTCCGTGGGACAACATTGTCACAATGATGGGGAAATGTTGTACCAACAAACATTGCTAATATTGGGACAATGTTGAGCAAATAAATATTGCTAATATTGGGAAAATTTTGAGCAAATAAACACTGCTAATATTGGGACAATGTTGCGAAAACAATTATTGCTAATATTGGGACAATGTTGCAAAAACAAACATTGCTAATATTGGGACAATGTTGCAAAAACAAACATTGCTAATATTGGGACAATGTTGCAAAAACAAACATTGCTAATATTGGGACAATGTTGCAAAAACAAACATTGCTAATATTGGGACAATGTTGCAAAAACAAACATTGCTAATATTGGGACAATGTTGCAAAAACAAACATTGCTAATATTGGGACAATGTTGAGCAAATAAACATTGCTAATATTGGGACAATGTTGAGCAAATAAACATTGCTAATATTGGGACAATGTTGAGCAAATAAACATCGTTAATATTGGAACAATGTTGAGCAAATAAACATTGCTAATATTGGGACAATGTTGCAAAAACAAACATTGCTAATATTGGGACAATGTAGCAAAAACAAATATTGCTAATATTGGGACAATGTTGCAAAAACAAATATTGCTAATATTGGGACAATGTAGCAAAAACAAACATTGCTAATATTGGGACAATGTTGCAAAAACAAACATTGCTAATATTGGGACAATGTAGCAAAAACAAACATTGCTAATATTGGGACAATGTTGCAAAAACAAACATTGTTGCCTGGGTATTGTTCTCATCCTATTTAGTCCCTTAAACTGTATGGTTCTGCTAGCGATAAAGGGTTAAATATAGCTTCATTTGTCACCGAGTGTGTTGACTGTGAATACAGAATTGTTATTTATGTGTCACACTCCTCACATCTTATCAATGGCCCTAAGCAATATCTTGAAAGCCATCTTACTAATGACCATAACAGAGCCCTTGATAAACATATATCTTGATATAACATGACATATCTTAATATAACTAAACATATCTTAATATAACATGACATATCTTAATATAACTAAACATATCTTAATATAACATGACATATCTTAATATAACTAAACATATCTTAATATAACTAAACATATTTTAATATAACATGACTTATCTTAATATAACTAAACATATCTTAATATAACATGACATATCTTAATATAACATGACATATCTTAATATAACATGACATATCTTAATATAACTAAACATATCTTAATATAACATGACTTATCTTAATATAACTAAACATATTTTAATATAACATGACATATCTTGATATAACTGCACGTTACTAGAACAGCTTATAGGATAAAGTTAATGGTTTTTTTATTGTAAATAATAACGAGTGAAATCTTATACACAAATAATAATACTTTCATTTATAATCAAGAACCTTTTTTTTACTCACAATTACTTTATTAAATGTAAATGCAAAACTTTTATAGGCTAACAATAGATATATCGTATAACTGCTGATTAATTTCCCTAATCATATATAATAGCACTTATAACTATTTCACTGTGTAGCTACTTACATTACATATCATTCTAACTAATAAAAAGTTTTATCACTATAGTTCTATCCATCCAATCCATGTGTCAGTGTCAGGTAGTTACCCCAGTAGTTCTCCTTTAAGTCATATACCTGTATTACAATCTTTATCCATTCATACCTCATGACTGTGATGACAGAAATTGCCTTAATTTCATTTGTTGTGATGCAAAGTGGTCTGCAGTCATTTGGAACACGAGGAACAATTCGTCTGCACTGAAACAATCATCTTAGTGGAAACAATTTAAGAAATCACTTTGCCACGGAGACTGATTCAATTTACTCTTATATTGGTGAGCGAGCTATTTGATTAGTGAGCGAGCTATTTGATTGGTGAGCAAGCTATATGATTGGTGAGCAAACTATTTGATTCGTGAGCAAACTATTTGATTCGTGAGTAAACTATTAGATTGGTGAGTAAACTATTTGATTGGTGAGCAAGGATTTTGTTTGAAGTAGCTTTATATAATAGTATAAGATATATATTTTAATTTATTTTTTTGGGCCAGAACCTTTTAATATTTTCCTAATAATTATTTGGCTTCATTTTATGTTTTATTTATTATAGACTGGTGCACTAGCCGTCAAAAATGACTGGCGCTACATTTTTTTAGAATTATTCGGAATTTTAAAATTATCTGGTTTTGCTTTTGTTATCAAGATTTTTTATCCTGATTTCTATAAAAAATTAGCTAAATTTTTATCTGGATTTGTTATTTATTGTTATATGGATTTCACAACTGTATTACCCATCAAAAATAAAGGAATAATATTTTTTAAATTATCTGAAAAATTAATCCGAATATATAGATTAGTTTTTGTTTTACCGATTATGAGATCCGAATTTTTCTGTTATCCGAATTTTTGTTTTATGAATCTCCTGTGATCGTAATTTCTGTATTCCTGATAATTATTTAGTCATGGTATTATATCGTATTTTAAATGTTAAAGCGTGACACAAGGTATACTAGGCAGATAAAATAATTAGTTGTATGCCGTACCTTTCCACATGGAAATTAGTATAGTAATAAAAGAAGAACTTTTACCTTCTCAATAAGAGTTTTTATGATCTAATCATTATAACTTTCCTTACACCTGTAATAATATAGTGTGAGTATATGTTCTACACCTATATTATTGCTATATATTATAGCACCTATATAGTGACTAAGGTATTGTAGTGCTAGCAATACGCATACAGTGGTTAGATAGAGTATATCAATTTGCTTCTATTTATTGACTATGATTTTTTTTTCACTATTTCTTGTTATTAATGGATTTTTTTTTTTAAATTAAAATTAATTATTTTTATCTGTAGCAAGAGCTGTTTCTTTTCATTACTTGAAGGGCAAAAAAGGTAAAGGAACTATCGTTCAATAGATCCTTTAGCCAGGATAATTAATGCTTTTGTTAGCATGAGTAAAGGGTCTTCATTTTACAAGGTAGATAGATACAACTAAGGAAAACTCCCACATATGTTAGATAGACTCTCTTTACTCTTTTTGCTTCCAATTGAAAACTGTGATGTGTTCCTGCAAACGATGTTCACATAATAAATTTTATTTCGCAGCAGAGTACACAGAATCAAATTTGGTCGTGTAAGCCTATTCAAAGAGTGATTAAGAGATATGAACATGGTGGAATAAACTGAATTCGGTGGAATAAAATGAATTCGGTGGAATAAAATGAATTCGGTGGAATAAAATGAATTCGGAGGAATAAAATGAATTCGGTGGAATAAACTGAACATGGTGGAATAAACTGAACATGGTGGAATAAACTGAACATGGTGGAATAAACTGACCATGGTGGAATAAACTGAACATGGTGGAATAAACTGACCATGGTGGAATAAACTGAACATGGTGGAATAAACTGAACATGGTGGAATAAACTGACCATGGTGGAATAAACTGAACATGGTGGAATAAACTGGATTCGGTGGAATAAAATGAATTCGGTGGAATAAACTGAACATGGTGGAATAAACTGAACATGGTGGAATAAACTGAACATGGTGGAATAAACTGGATTCGGTGGAATAAAATGAATTCGGTGGAATAAACTGAATTCGGTGGAATAAACTGAACATGGTGGAATAAACTGAACATGGTGGAATAAACTGGATTCGGTGGAATAAACTGGATTCGGTGGAATAAAATGAATTCGGTGGAATAAACTGAATTCGGTGGAATAAACTGAACATGGTGGAATAAACTGAACATGGTGGAATAAACTGGATTCGGTGGAATAAACTGGATTCGGTGGAATAAACTGAACATGGTGGAATAAACTAAATTCGGTGGAATAAACTAAATTTGGTGGAATAAATTGAACATGGTGGAATAAACTGAACATGGTGGTATAAAATGAATTCGGTGGAATAAAATGAATTCGGTGGAATAAAATGAATTCGGTGGAATAAACTGAACATGGTGGAATAAACCGACCTAGCAACAAAATATTTCCCAGAGCTCGAATACCAAATTTTGTGCAGAGTTGTTCATGAATACGAAACAGCAAACTTTTCTATATCATTGTTTTTGATTGGAAAAATGATATCTCTTTGTCTTTTTTAGATAGTATATTGGAATTAATTCTTACATATAATTCGGATCTAGTATATTGATCTAGTTGGAAATCTTAGTTTTGTGTTATTGTTGAACTGAAATCTATTTTTGTTTCGTATCAAATGATTTAATATTTGATTCATACATCAACAAGTTTAAATATCAATCAATGTTATGCACATATTTAACATTTATTTTTTCTTATAACCACTATTACGATCGGTGATGTCAATCGACGATGAAAATATCTTCTAGCTACGATAATAAATGAATGACAGTTAATTGTCTATCGTTTTCGTCGGATGATTAAAATGCTGATGATAATGTCTGAAACTCTATTTTACCATAATATACGATCAAGATTTACCGTAATGTACAATAACAGACTATCTTCCGATTATATATTTTAGAAGTTGGTCATAAATTTAGAATGTCGGACGTCTCCATTGCCCTGTAAGGCCCACAAGAAAATAGATCGATGCCATTCCATATTCAGAAGCTAGTGCGTGTTTTTTTAGCTACTTTGTCAAAGACTATGTGCTGTCACAAAAACAGAGGGGAGTGCTTTGAAGTCAGGCCTCATACAGACTAGAACTATTTTGCTCTTTAGAACCACCAATTCTAAAATAAGAACTGAAACCGGTAGATGGAGTGGTATGCAAAATTTCTACTATTTTTAAGAGTAGTTATTAAAAAAAAAAGAATTTAATTTCCAAAAACTTCAATTATTTTCGAAAAATTAACTTTTCTTTGAAATATTCACATTTCTTCGAAAAATTTACTTTTTTTCGACTTTTATTTTCGGAAAATATACTTTAAAAAATTTCTAATTACATTTTTTTTCAAAAATTCTAATTATTTTTCGAAAATCTGAATTGTGTTCAAATAAATTCAAATATTAAAAAAATGGAAGTAAATAAAAATGAAAAAAAAAATTAGAATCATTTTTCATAAATTTGAATTTCTCTCAAAATTTTGAATTATTTAAAAACAAAATAAAATTATTGATACAAAAAGTTGAGTAAGATTGCTTGGAAGGAATACATTGTAAATATTTAACACTTATTATACCTTCATTATTATTCTGCCCACTACATCAATTTTTTTAAAATGGTTAACTGAACAAATAAAATAAAATTTTCCGAATGCATAATTGCATATGTTAATAGGAACTGCTTCTGCCTGTCCGTCACACTAATATATTAATACGCTTGGCAAGCAGCTGATAGCATGAATAGGAAATCATTTTGATATCAGTTCAAAATATATGGTTTCAATAACTAAATTTAATTCAATAAAAGCAGGACCAGGGATAATAATTATTACATAAATTGAAACTTTATCAGTGGATATAAAATTGATATAGTAAAAATATCGTCTTGTTTGCCGGTACGCGTACACTAGTTAGTAAAATGAGAACACTTTTACATTTTAAAGAGAATTAATTAGAATTAATCGTAATAAAAGTTACTATAATCTACATTTAATGAGTGAGCTATTGACCATCTGCGGTGAAAAATTATCAATTTTAGATTATTCTGTAATTTTCTTACATAAAGTTAATATTTCATAATTATTATATGGAAATTTCTATATGAACCACCTTCAATTTATCCGTATGAATTATTTTCTTATTGTCTTTACAATTGCTACAAAAATACTGTTCTTATACACATTGCATCAATATTATTGTAGTCATTACAGTTAATTTTCTTCAGTTTTATTTATAAATCACTAGTTCATAACATGTTATTCATTCATAGCTAATTCAATTAATATATTTTAATTGATTTATTTTTATATGAATGCAATTACATCTTATCGATACCGATTTAGCAAAATTATTTTCACTTTCAAAAGTCAAAACTATGATCATTTTTATTATTAATATTAGTGTGACCCGTAACCATGATACTACCAAAAGTATTTTTTTCTTTTAATACAGTAAAATTATTATTCTATAGACATTTTTTTGAGCTCCCCTAAAGGATGCTTCACACATCACCGATATTCGTCCGGGACGTCACCGGTCCGGTCCGTCTCCGTCACTCTCCTCTCGGTGATTCGGTGTCAGTGAAAAATTATATCGTTACATTAATTCCAGCGGCCCTATTCAGACAGTACCGGCTCCTCTCAGTGATAAAAAATCACTGACCGGTGACGTCCCGGAATGATATCGGTGATGTGTGAAGTAACCTTTAAATTAAGTTTTGAATTACAATACTGTCCTTCTCTATAATGAAATGTTATAAAAAATGTTAGTTCTGTACAGTGTGTCCACGGAAATGTACCCACTGTCAATGAATATAAGTGACATGTATAATCAATTAATTAATTTGCTTATCTGTGGTAGCAATGCATTATGCATAGTATCGTACAGGGTGGGGCGTAAGTTTGGAAGCAAATGAAAGTGCATATTATAATCCAACGAAAAATATATTTAATAATTTACAGTTATGTATTATTACATATGGGTTTTAAGAATTCAAAAATCATAAATTTATTCAAAATGTCCCCCCTTGTTTTTAATAACAGCCTCAAATCTCCTGCGAAATCCTCCTACTGCGGCACGCAACTGTTCTTGTGAAATTTCCTTCCAAGATCTCTGGAGGGAACGCTTTAAATCACCCACACTGCGATGGAATTTACCACAGGCCTTTGATTCAAGAATGGACCATACCGAAAAGTCTATGGGATTAACATCTGGGGAGCAGGGAGGCCACATTTCTTTGGACCAAAACCGTGGAAGATGGTCATGGCACCAGTTTTGAGTGACATTTGCAGTATCTGAAGTCGCGCCGTCTTGCTGAAATGTTCATAGAGTGTCATTACCGAAGTGATCCTTAGCTGACTCCAACATTGGCGTCAAAATATTCTCAATATAACATTTAGCATTGATTTTGGCGCCTTGTTCCACAAAAATTAAAGGAGATCTCCAAGTTTCTGAAACGGCGGCCCAGACCATTACTGAAGCAGGTTTCATGGTTCTGTGGACAGTTTTTTTGGTTGTATGGGATGTCTTTCGCACTTTTACCAATTATTTTGTCATTCCTCCCGTTGTGAGCCATTTCCACTGTGAAAATTTTTTTGTCAGACCAAAAAATTTCACCAGCCGTGCCAGACTTCAATTCTCTCAGAAGTGCTTTGCTTCTCTCCAATCTCTTTTTCTTTACAGCTTCTGACAGAGTCTGTCTCTTTTGGAGGGTGAAAGAGGACATCTTTAGGTCTTCTTTGACAACTCTTCTCATTGTTCTGGGACTCACATTAGCTGTTTTGGCTAACAATCATATTGACCTTTTCGGGTTCCTCCTGATCTTCTCTCGGGCACATTTTATCAGTTGTTTGGTGCGTTGTGAGCGTGGTCTACCACTTCTTGGACAATCAGTCAAGTCTCCTCTCTCATTAAAACGCTTCACACACTTCCAAACAGTCGATCTCGCTATTGAGAGAGTCTTTGAAATGACGGAATCTGACTTCCCGGCACGGTGTAGAGCAATAATGGCTTCTCTTTTGTCTGACATTTTTGAATTGACTAAATTTTTGTAAAAAATAACACTGCCACGTCATAATGTAGTGTCTCTACTATAGTTCAAACCCTATCACCTACTTAGGAACTTATTTTTAAGAATTATATTAATGTTTGAAAAATTGCTTCCAAACTTACGCCCCACCCTGTAGAATGATGAATATGTAGAATCATGCAGATTCAATGGCAGTGGAAACATTAATGGACATACTGAAGTTTACTTAATCATAAGATTAAAGAGAAAAATGACCATTTAAGGCAGGTTACACATAATACTCTATTTTGAACTATATATTCATATACTCAAAAAATCGGGATAGTTCACTATACAGGACTTCATTATAGAGGAGTTGTACTGCAATAGTAATAGTGTGACTCGTAGTCATGATATTGGCCTAAATCATTAGTATATCTTTTTTAATAATTATATCAAAGGCCACAGACAGACACAGAATTCTCTCATTAATGTACAGATTGCACTCGTGTGGCTTGTGATCAAATCGATTATTCTAGATACATTTCCTAGAAGCCGACTGACTGGTCACGTAAATTGGGTATTAGAAAGCTACACAGAAATACAAACCACTTGCACGCAATTCTGGTATTTGGACTACATACCAGACCATATGTATTAAACCTATGGCTATTAGGGTAGTTTTCCATATTTTGTAGTTTAATGAAACTATGAAACAATTCATTCAAGAATACAAGATTAGAGGGGATTTACATAGTTCAATAGTTAAAATAAATATACAAATATAAGTATTCAAGGCCCTGATAATCCAAAAGAAGGCATTAAGACAGACCCAAGAAAATATGGAACACCCAACGTTTTTTTTTAACAGATTCCATATACTGAATATATTTGAATTCAGTTGTTTTAAAACACTCTCAAGAAATTAGAAATATATAATGTAGGTTTACATTTCAGTGAGGCGGCCACTGTTTCGGATGACGAAATGTAGACAGGTCTGGAATGAAACCATAGTGTTATACAACATTTGCAAGACTATTTCTACAAATGCTTGTAGGTTTATGTTCTTCAACTCATTAATTGATATCTCTGGGTTGAATATGATGAACTTTACTTACGATGAATGATGGATCCCCTTAGAAAAAATATCACTATGAGTAATATCAGGTGATGTTGGTGGCCATTTAATGTTCATTTCGCCATCTGAACCTCTGTCAATCAGCCTGTTTGGAAACTTTTCATTCAGTTACTGTGTGGCAGTTCTTGACCAATGTGGTGGGGATCCATATTGGGAAGAATATATCAGAATCTGGTAAATCCAAAAGTCAGGCTGAAGTGAATAGAGATAATTATTACCATTAACATTTGTATCAATGAAAACTGGTCCTAAAATTTCCCCATCTCTTATGGTCACCCACACAAGTTTTCGTTGTTCAATGCAAGTGGCTTCTAACTCGATAATTGTTTAACTAATTAATTTCTAAAGTCTTGAGATCGATTTAAAACAAACTGACTTCAAATTGAACAAATATTAAGTTATCAATGTTTAGAATGTTATATTATGTATGTATACGGACTGAGAGGAAGATGTTCTAATATATAGCTATAGGTAAAACAAATTTTCATAAATAACTATTTATAAAATAAGTTAAAATTAATTAATTAATTCTTTAAAAGAATATTATGTTGCAATGTAATTTTCCTATCAGCGAAATACATTAATGTGGTTGAAGATTTGTTTCTTGGGTCGTTAGAATATAAACAAGAGGTAAGGATTGAAAAAAGGGAAATAATTATCAGCTGAATTTAATTTCAATTCACAAGTAGAATATCATTTGTCTGCGAGGATGAAATATAATGAGCTATTATTAATTTATAACATTAAGTAGTTTGGAAAGATGATAAACAAATATTGTTTTATTTTATACCTATATTATTATCTAATATACACTATTAAACTCATGAATGGCTGAATTCACCATTTGAATCACCCAGCTCATGGAATTATCTCTGCAAGACATTATTATTTCACATAATTTCTGTTGCTTAATACAGTAGAATCTCCTAATTACCTTCACAAAATTACGGAAGGTTATGTTTCCTTCGGCAAATTTTTTTGTTGTTGTCTGTTTGGTGAAAGACGTATTTTTGTTTCTATACACTGTTAAAGACTTTCGTAATCAATTCATTAATTCATTTTACTTTCGAGTTCCATTTCATTTAAAGTTATGGAACAGGTGAAATACATTTTATATATAGTTTTCTTTGAATCAGATAACCATTAAATATTTAAATTAAAGTAGAATATGAAATGTTTGTTTATAAAATTCTAATTAGAAATTTAATCGAAGCGTGTCCGATCTTTTTCTTCAGCGTCAGATTAGTGTTTCGTACAATTGTTGCACATTGAGAATCCTAAACTTTAAAATCATATAGAACAATATATATTGAACCAAATCTTATACGATTTTCAAAATAATGATCTTCCTAAAATATTATCCCATAAAATAATTTTTCTGGAGCTTAAAGAGGACCTTAAAAGAATTCTCATTATGACTTACTCGCATCACTAAATCAGATATAAAGGTGTTGTCAGAAGGATTAGTCAAAGGGATTCTTAGGAGCTGTCCCCCGAGGGTGCTCAAGGACCCACTTCATCGCTCTGAAGGGTTCACTGACCCCCTAATGGAGATTGAAATGAAGACTAATGTGTTTGGATGAGACGGTCATTACTGAAATGGAAGGCAATGGGACTACAATCTGAGAAGTTATTTCGAGAATCTTGGACAACATGTGGCCAATGTTCACCCCGATTAGTTCAACAGGAATGCAATTAAACTAGGCAGTGCCCAGGGAGAAAATTGTGGTGGGGAAATAGAAGATCTTCTCAATCACCCCCAAAATAACCATTTTTCGTTGTAGGCTTTTCAATGCCTAACAGTTACTGAATTTTATCATCCATTTTAGTGTTTTGAGTTCTGGTGACATATTCCAAATGGATTCGGGACCAGACGAACATTTAACAAACTTAATTGCTATTTGTCCCAAAGACTTTATTTATTAAATTGACTAAATTTGATAATTTAATATTTTAACAATTCACTTCGCGGACTATAGGTTGGTTGGTCCGTGATCGGATGAAAAATTTATCGGCCAAAGTAGATCTAGGAGAAGTTTTGGTTAAGATATTCATGAACAGTGGCACCTTCGATTTTATTTTCGTGATCGTCTTACCGGGATTCAATAATGTGACGTCATATTCCAAGCCGCCATTATATAGATAAGAAACTAAAAATTGTAAAAATAGAAATTAGGAATAGAAAAAAAAATTACGTTAGATGTCATTCAATATAAAAATATGTAAAAGAAAGAACAGTTGTTTGTAACCGCTACTCCCATTCTTAACTTGGTTATAAATTTTGTTAAAACTAGTGCATTAGTAAATAATTGTGTAGATTTAAATTAATTTCTGCACATATTAGTTTCTAAAATTAAATCAATTGATTATTGGTACACTTGATCTTGAAAAATAGGTTCATTAACTATTTAATTCATTAGTTATTCTGGTACTTCGGATAACTACACCTTTTGAGCCCTAAAAACAGTAGAGTAAATGTCAGCAAAATGTCCAGCAATGACATTGCCACTCATGAAATTTAATTAACGAATGTAGATAAAAGCATATTAAACCATGGCATATTTTACCTGATTTAATGCATCAATTCTATACAGCAAAATACTATAGAGAGTCATGGTAAGAACTGATAAATATGTGTAATACGAAAATAATTTCAAATTTGAAACACATAAAAATTGAATTAGGTTTTGAAGTATATAATATAAAAATAATCAATTGATTGATAATAAATATTGAACAGTTCATGAAAACAGTAAAAATTCGATTAAATTATCATTAATAATAGATATATAATTGTTATTCGTTAGATTCTAAACCACAATATTCCCTTTACTTATAATTTATTCTCCCAATCGAATTTAAAAAAGAGCCATTAGCATCTAAATACTTTATGAAAATGAAAACTAACTCGTTCTATATGAAATGAATCATCAATTCCCAAAACGATTCACTTTATTAAGGATGTGAAGACCATAATTACTGCAATCACATTTAATACCTACATTCATTTATATAATCACAGCACCACGATTTAATTAGTATTTACTTTCTAAATTATAGAGTAATAATAATGGGCTAACTTTCTAGTAGGACTTTAGTTACGTGACCAAAATAATAAAAAGACTGTGTGAGGAATAGAAAATTAGTGCTGTCTTTGCCCTATCACTGTAGCAATGTAGTACCCTATCACTGTAGCAATGTAATACACTATCACTGTAGCAATGTAATACACTATCACTGTAGCAATGTAATACACTATCACTGTAGCAATGTAATACACTATCACTTTAGCAATGTAATACACTATCACTGTAGCAATGTAATACACTATCACTGTAGCAATGTAATACACTATCACTCTAGCAATGTAATACCCTATCACTGTAGCAATGTAATACCCTATCATCGTAGCAATGTAATACACTATCACTGTAGCAATGTAATACACTATCACTGTAGCAATGTAATACACTATCACTCTAGCAATGTAATACACTATCACTGTAGCAATGTAATACCCTATCATCGTAGCAATGTAATACACTATCACTGTAGCAATGTAATACACTATCACATATATCATACATAGTATTATTACGTATCATTTTGTTACATTAAAGTGTCTCACAAATAGAGTGACACTCTGTCTAAGAATATAATTAATGGCAAGAGAATGTGTTCATTTGTTTGTATATCTAATTGTTTATTCTTCTACGGTATATATCATCTCTATTTATATTTGTACATTCTACTATATAATTGTATTATGGTAAGTATTATCTTCATTAATTATAGTTTTTGTTGATTTTACGGTTTTACTTTTTATTATTATATCTATTGTCTTTGTTGAACTTAGATTTCTTGAATTGCAATTAATTGATGTTAAATAGATATGTATTTGATGATTATTTTAATCTCTGACTGTCTTATATATGAGTAATAATTTCCTATTATTAAAATAGATATAATTTTTTTTCTTTCCATAGAATTTTGAAAATTCTTATTAAAAAAAACTAATAACATTTTTCCTTATTCTTCAAGAAAATTTTGAGATTTTCAAATAAAACAAATAATAATAAACATTCTGATACTTCTATTATTCTATTTTTCTCCCCATCATCTATTGTAAATAGCACGTACAATCATAGACAATGAAGTTACTACTGTGGATAATAGACCTGCTCTAGAATAGCCTCATAGTGATGATGAATGTGCAGAACAGGCTACTGTCTGCCATTTGTCATAACAATGTCTTCTTTTATTGTTCGTGGAATTCATATGCAACTAACCTTTTTATTTAGCATCTGGCAACTCATCAACCAATTCATAACTGTATAGCGTCAGTATTTCACAATTACTGAAACAAATGATAGTTAGGAGTGACTTAGGAATGAATAGTATACGCTATTACAGTACACATAATAGGGAAGTAACTACACAGTACACAGAATAGGGAAGTAACTACACAGTACACAGAATAGGGGAGTAACTACACAGTACACAGAATAGGGGAGTAACTACACAGTACACATAATAGGGAAGTAACTACACAGTACACAGAATAGGGGAGTAACTACACAGTACACAGAATAGGGGAGTAACTACACAGTACACAGAATAGGGAAGTAATTACACAGTACACAGAATAGGGGAGTAACTACACAGTACACATAATAGGGAAGTAACTACACAGTACACAGAATAGGGAAGTAACTACACAGTACACAGAATAGGGGAGTAACTACACAGTACACAGAATAGGGGAGTAACTACACAGTACACATGATAGGGAAGTAACTACACAGTACACAGAATAGGGGAGTAACTACACAGTACACAGAATAGGGGAGTAACTACACAGTACACAGAATAGGGAAGTAACTACACAGTACACAGAATAGGGGAGTAACTACACAGTACACATAATAGGGAAGTAACTACACAGTACACAGAATAGGGGAGTAACTACACAGTACACAGAATAGGGGAGTAACTACACAGTACACATAATAGGGAAGTAACTACACAGTACACAGAATAGGGAAGTAACTACACAGTACACAGAATAGGGAAGTAACTACACAGTACACAGAATAGGGGAGTAATTACACAGTACACAGAATAGGGGAGTAACTACACAGTACACAGAATAGGGAAGTAATTACACAGTACACAGAATAGAGGAGTAACTACACAGTACACATAATAGGGAAGTAACTACACAGTACACAGAATAGGGAAGTAACTACACAGTACACAGAATAGGGGAGTAACTACACAGTACACAGAATAGGGGAGTAACTACACAGTACACAGAATAGGGAAGTAACTACACAGTACACAGAATAGGGGAGTAACTACACAGTACACAGAATAGGGAAGTAACTACACAGTTCACAGAATAGGGGAGTAATTACACAGTACACAGAATAGGGGAGTAACTACACAGTACACAGAATAGGGGAGTAACTACACAGTACACAGAATAGGGGAGTAACTACACAGTACACAGAATAGGGGAGTAACTACACAGTACACATAATAGGGAAGTAACTACACAGTACACAGAATAGGGAAGTAACTACACAGTACACAGAATAGGGAAGTAACTACACAGTACACAGAATAGGGGAGTAATTACACAGTACACAGAACAGGGGAGTAACTAGACAGTAAACAGAATAGGGGAGTAACTACACAGTACACAGAATAGGGGAGTAACTACACAGTACACAGAATAGGGGAGTAACTACACAGTACACAGAATAGGGAAGTAACTACACAGTACACAGAATAGGGGAGTAACTACACAGTACACAGAATAGGGAAGTAACTACACAGTACACAGAATAGGGGAGTAATTACACAGTACACATAATAGGGGAGTAACTACACAGTACACAGAATAGGGGAGTAACTACACAGTACACAGAATAGGGGAGTAACTACACAGTACACAGAATAGGGAAGTAACTACACAGTACACAGAATAGGGGAGTAACTACACAGTACACAGAATAGGGAAGTAACTACACAGTACACAGAATAGGGGAGTAATTACACAGTACACAGAATAGGGGAGTAACTACACAGTACACAGAATAGGGGAGTAACTACACAGTACACAGAATAGGGAAGTAACTACACAGTACACAGAATAGGGAAGTAACTACACAGTACACAGAATAGGGGAGTAACTACACAGTACACAGAATAGGGAAGTAACTACACAGTACACAGAATAGGGAAGTAACTACACAGTACACAGAATAGGGAACTAACAACCATTTTATATTTCGGTTCTGTATATGTGGAAAAGCATTATAATAACTATAGAATTAAAAGAAAGATTATCTAATCAATCTCTGACGTCACAGGTTGACATTTCGTAAATAATTACCATGCAATGTTTTTACTTCCCTGTAGTCTGTGGCTCCAATAAATCATAACACCTAAAAGGGGCAGTGCGGCACTTTTTTTCACCGTCACTTTGTCACTCAGCTCATGTTATTTTTTGCCATGTCCCAGTGACAAATTCACTATACTCGTCTGATGTTCATGATGTTGAAGGTGATTGCTCTGTATCTAGATACAGTTGCATCTAGACTACACACACAATGGTGAGAAAAGAATACGTTTGTAGTGTGTAGAACATATGGGCGTCATAGATTAGAGGTCTATTTCGGTAAAATGGCGAAGAAAAGCATTAAAAGTTTTTCAGGGTGGGCAGAAGTGAGGTACTTTCTTTTAACAGGTATTGCTATTTTGATGATTTATTAATGCTGAATTTAAATGCAAAATTTAAAATACGTCAAAAGAGTTGAATTCAAAATAATAATATTATTTTTTAAATCCATATAGGTTGAAAGATGGCTTACTTATGGCCCACCTAGTATTACAACCTAGAAAAAATTCTAGGACAGTTTTTTACATTGAAACTAATTTTAACTCTTTTGAAAGTGAATGCATTTAGTGTAAAGATTTTCTTAAACCTTCAACTAGTAGCAGTTGATCTTCTTCACCACTAGTAGCTACCAATCAACTAGTAGCAGTTAATCTTCTTCACCACTAGTAGCTACCAAACAACTAGTAGCAGTTAATCTTCTTCACCACTAGTCCCTACCAATCAACTAGTAGCAGTTAATCTTCTTCACCACTAGTCCCTACCAATCAACTAGTAGCAGTTGATCTTCTTCACCACTAGTAGCTACCAATAAACTAGTAGCAGTTAATCTTCTTCACCACTAGTAGCTACCAAACAACTAGTAGCAGTTAATCTTCTTCACCACTAGTCCCTACCAATCAACTAGTAGCAGTTAATCTTCTTCACCACTAGTCCCTACCAATCAACTAGTAGCAGTTGATCTTCTTCACCACTAGTCCCTACCAATCAACTATTAGCAGTTAATCTTCTTCACCACTAGTAGCTACCAAACAACTAGTAGCAGTTAATCTTCTTCACCACTAGTACCTACCAAGCAACTAGTAGCAGTTAATCTTCTTCACCACTAGTACCTACCAAACAACTAGTAGCAGTTAATCTTCTTCTCCACTAGTACCTACCAAACAACTAGTAGCAATTAATCTTCTCCACTAGTACCTACCAAACAACTAGTAGCAGTTAATCTTCTTCACCACTAGTACCTACCAATCAACTAGTTGCAGTTAGTTAATCTTCTCTACTAGTACCTACCAATCAACTAGTTCCTGTCACTAGACAGTTTGCAGACAGACACTTTGGCGGACGATTTACTTAGAAATCACTTGACGGAGACTATACATAATAGAGCAAAGATTTATTATATTCTCTTGTACAGTCTAAATTGGTAATCTAATTTAATAGATCTAAGAAGATGTTTTTTCTAATGAAGATGTTTATTCTAATGGAGATGTTTACTCTAATGAAGATCTTTACTCTAATGAAGATGTATATTCTAATGAAGATGTTTATTCTAATGAAGATGTTTATTCTAATGAAGATGTTTATTCTAATGAAGATGTTTATTCTAATGTAGATGTTTATTCTAATGAAGATGTTTATTCTAATGAAGATGTATATTCTAATGAAGATGTTTATTCTAATGAAGATGAATATTCTAATGAAGATGTTTATTCTAATGAAGATGTTTATTCTAATGAAGATGTTTATTCTAATGAAGATGTTTATTCTAATGAAGATGTTTATTCCAATGAAGATGTTTATTATTTTATTGTAATTTCTATCATTGATACAATTTTGTAGCAAATGACGTCGTCTCTGATATATTTTTCGGATTGTCAAATATTCATCTTGTAACGTTGAACTAAATTCACTAACTACCAAGTCGTAAAATAATTATCGGTAGTTTGTTTAACTGTAAATAAAATATCACAATTTCAAACATTACATCTGGATTGGTTGTCGTTAATGTCCGACGGTAGACTATAAACAATTCAAATGTATAATAAATTACAATTATCAGTTCGTCTGATCGTGTATGACCGTTGTAGACAGGTAGATGATATTTTCAATCATCGGTAATTATAATCGTCGATCGTTTGGCAACGATAAGCGATTTTAATTGCTTGATTGAAAATTTAGTCATTATTTATTGAAACAATTTATGCAATATTCTTCTTCATAAGGTAGTACATTTGGTCTAATAACTAATGTAACTGCTAGTACAAAGTAACTCATAACTTATATTATATCAGGTCTAATAACTAATGTAACTGCTGGTACACCGTTTCTTCTACCTTCACGTCCCATCTGTAGCTAATTAAACACTTTTTCCTGCCGTTTACTGTGAATAATTACGCAAGAGTTTTCTCGCTATTTTATTGTTTTATTCATTGAATGAGAGAACTAATTAATTTTCTCATTGAATCAAAAAGAAAGCTTGTAGAATATTAAAATAAGAGGCGGAGAAAGGCTATAGCAATTTGTTATTCTTTTATTTTCTGAGTGAGATGGATGGGACGCTAAAAGTTAATTGCGCTATTTAATTCTCTCCATTAAATCATCCATTACTAATTTAATCGATAGTGTATTCTTTGTGTGATAAACCAATTGTTATTTTCAAGAGAATAATTCCTTTATTATTCACGCTAGTTGAGAATAGTAAATTCTTAATGTTAATCCATTGAATATTCAATTATTTTAATTGGTTTAGGTTTTTATTTAAGTCAAGTACGTATTATCAATGCATATGTACTGATTAAACTAATTTATTTCTAATTATCAAAAGTCAAAACTATGATTATTTTAAATTATTATGATTGTGATTAATTAATAAGACTACAGGTTATTATTCTTCTCTTTGTTATTATTATTAACTTCCGACAAGAACCCGAATTTGTATTTCTAACGAAAGTAGTCAAAATAATTACTCTGAATTTTTTTTTAATAGTTCTAAAAAGTATTCGTAGAGTCGCAAATAGTAGTCGTAGAGTTGCAAATAGTAGTCGTATAGTCGCAAATAGTAGTCGTATAGTCGCAAATAGTAGTCGTATAGTCGCAAATAGTAGTCGTATAGTCGCGAATAGTAGTCGTATAGTCGCAAATAGTAGTCGTATAGTCGCGAATAGTAGTCGTATAGTCGCAAATAGTAGTCGTAGAGTCGCAAATAGTAGTCGTATAGTCGCAAATAGTAGTCGTATAGTCGCAAATAGTAGTCGTTAAGTCGCAAACAGTAGTCGTATAGTCGCGAATAGTAGTCGTATAGTCGCAAATAGTAGTCGTAGAGTCGCAAATAGTAGTCGTATAGTCGCAAATAGTAGTCGTATAGTCGCAACAGTAGTCGTATAGTCGCAAATAGTAGTCGTAGAGTCGCAAATAGTAGTCGTATAGTCGCAAATAGTAGTCGTTAAGTCGCAAACAGTAGTCGTATAGTCGCAAATAGTAGTCGTATAGTCGCAAATAGTAGTCGTATAGTCGCAACAGTAGTCGTATAGTCGCAAATAGTAGTCGTAGAGTCGCAAATAGTAGTCGTATAGTCGCAAATAGTAGTCGTATAGTCTCAACAGTAGTCGTATAGTCGCAAATAGTAGTCGTAGAGTCGCAAATAGTAGTCGTATAGTCGCAAATAGTAGTCGTTAAGTCGCAAACAGTAGTCGTATAGTCGCAAATAGTAGTCGTATAGTCGCAAATAGTAGTCGTATAGTCGCAACAGTAGTCGTATAGTCGCAAATAGTAGTCGTAGAGTCGCAAATAGTAGTCGTATAGTCGCAAATAGTAGTCGTTAAGTCGCAAACAGTAGTCGTAGAGTCGCAAATAGTAGTCGTATAGTCGCAAACAGTAGTCGTATAGTCGCAAATAGTAGTCGTATAGTCGCAAATAGTAGTCGTATAGTCGCAAATAGTAGTCGTATAGTTGCCAATAGTAGTCGTATAGTCGTAAATAGTAGTCGTATAGTCGCAAATAGTAGTCGTATAGTCGCAAATAGTAGTCGTATAGTCGCAAATAGTAGTCGTTATTATTACAGTTTGTCCTAAAATTTAATATATAATTAAGTTATATTATAGAAACTTTGTTAATTATTGCACTAGAATAACCATGCCATCCTAATATTTATACATAATTTTGAAAAGTTTATGTATAATTAAAAAAAAAAAAAAAAAAAAAATACTAATTAATCATAGAACTTATGCAACATTCAAGGTAGCTATTTTTATGTGTTTCATTGTCGTGTATATCATATAAATCCATATTTACTTATGTTTTTATATATTTTATAATAAAATACAAACATAAAAGGAACGCAAACAATTTTACCGAAGAACAATGCATGTCCATGTCACAATTAAATAAGAAAATACAAAAACACTCAAAAAGAACAGCACAAACCAAATACAAAAACAGTAACCAAAAAATGTAATAAATATGCTACTTTATAATTAAAAAGTGACACTTTATTACTTAAAATGACTAACATTTAATAATTATATTTTTTGTTGTATTAATTCTCAACTTTGAGAAGCTTCTTTCAGTTTAAAATAAAGAGAAACATTATTCCATTAAGCAGTTCAATTAAAATTTTAATTATTCAATTCAGTTTAATTTACCAATAATTATGGTAGTTCATTTTCTGTGGATTATTAATTGTAATAAAAATGTGAATATAATGGCGTAAATACTCAGTGAATAGATTTATGCAGGTAAAATTATATCAATTAAAGAATACATCTCTATATAAATGGTAATTAATCAACATTTTTATAGTCATTATTACAAATTTCATATCTTTATTTCCAGTAAAAAAAGCGTTTGCGCAATTCGAGAATTTCATTTTTATGGTTAAATAGTGCCTATAGCATTAGCACTAAAAATGCAGGCTCTATTTCAGATGGGGTACATTATATCAAAATATGTTTTTTACTAAAAAAAACAGAAATAATTTCATATCAGATTATTCTGCTCAAAGATTATAATGATTAATGTAAATACAAACTTCAGATGAAAAAATAAGTTAAATAATCCCGCCCCAATGTTCTATGACCTTTCTGTAATTTTATTCCCTCTTTTGTAAAATACGATTATAATAAATCTATAAATTGAGATAAAATAGTTTTGATTAGTGATTTAGATTTAATAAGGACCCACTTAATATCAATATTCTCAGTAGGGAGATATTAATACTTAAACTCTTTTTTCCATTTGAGCATAGAAAGAAATCAAAGAAACATTCTCGCTTGTTCAATAGAGACAAATAATGTTTTATTTTATATTATTAGCATACTGAGCATTTAATTCAGCATCACTATTTCCTTGACATCGGTTAATGAGGTAAATATTATAATCATTACTCAAACAGAATAGTAGCTAGTAATCATTATACCACTGAGTGGTATCATAGATACTCATGGAATCATAGATACTCATTATATCATAGATACTCATGGTATCATAGATACTCATGGTATCATAGATACTCATGGTATCATAGATACTCATGGTATCATAGATACTCATGGTATCATAGATACTCATGGTATCATAGATACTCATGGTATCATAGATACTCATGGTATCATAGATACTCATGGTATCATAGATACTCATGGTATCATAGATACTCATGGTATCATAGATACTCATGGTATCATAGATACTCATGGTATCATAGATACTCATGGTATCATAGATACTCATGGTATCATAGATACTCATGGTATCATAGATACTCATGGTATCATAGATACTCATGGTATCATAGATACTCATGGTATCATAGATACTCATGGTATCATAGATACTCATGGTATCATAGATACTCATGGTATCATAGATACTCATGGTATCATAGATACTCATGGTATCATAGATACTCATGGTATCATAGATACTCATGGTATCATAGATACTCATGGTATCATAGATACTCATGGTATCATAGATACTCATGGTATCATAGATACTCATGGTATCATAGATACTCATTATATCATAGATACTCATGGTATCATAGATACTCATGGTATCATAGATACTCATGGTATCATAGATACTCATGGTATCATAGATACTCATGGTATCATAGATACTCATGGTATCATAGATAATCATGGTATCATAGATACTCATGGTATCATAGATACTCATGGTATCATAGATACTCATGGTATCATAGATAATCATGGTATCATAGATACTCATGGTATCATAGATACTCATGGTATCATAGATACTCATGGTATCATAGATACTCATGGTATCATAGATACTCATGGTATCATAGATACTCATGGTATCATAGATACTCATGGTATCATAGATACTCATGGTATCATAGATACTCATGGTATCATAGATACTCATGGTATCATAGATACTCATGGTATCATAGATACTCATGGTATCATAGATACTCATGGTATCATAGATACTCATGGTATCATAGATACTCATGGTATCATAGATACTCATGGTATCATAGATACTCATGGTATCATAGATACTCATGGTATCATAGATACTCATGGTATCATAGATACTCATGGTATCATAGATACTCATGGTATCATAGATACTCATGGTATCATAGATACTCATGGTATCATAGATACTCATGGTATCATAGATACTCATGGTATCATAGATACTCATGGTATCATAGATACTCATGGTATCATAGATACTCATGGTATCATAG
>CANNZV010004906.1:0-33567 GCA_947561585.1 Caprella mutica
ATAGTACATCATCACAGTGACTCTTTTCTCTGATAGTACATCATCACAGTGACTCTTTTCTCTGATAGTACATCATCACAGTGACTCTTTTCTCTGATAGTACATCATCACAGTGACTCTTTTCTCTGATAGTACATCATCACAGTGACTCTTTTCTCTGACAGTACATCATCACAGTGACTCTTTTCTCTGATAGTACATCATCACAGTGACTCTTTTCTCTTTTAGTACATCATCACTGTGACTCTTTTCTCTGATAGTACATCATCACTGTGACTCTTTTCTTTGATAGTACATCATCACAGTGACTCTTTTCTCTGATAGTACATCATCACTGTGACTCTTTTCTCTGATAGTACATCATCACAGTGACTCTTTTCTCTGATAGTACATCATCACAGTGACTCTTTTCTCTGATAGTACATCATCACAGTGACTCTTTTCTCTGATAGTACATCATCACAGTGACTCTTTTCTCTGATAGTACATCATCACAGTGACTCTTTTCTCTGATAGTACATCATCACAGTGACTCTTTTCTCTGATAGTACATCATCACAGTGACTCTTTTCTCTGATAGTACATCATCACAGTGACTCTTTTCTCTGATAGTACATCATCACAGTGACTCTTTTCTCTGATAGTACATCATCACAGTGACTCTTTTCTCTGATAGTACATCATCACAGTGACTCTTTTCTCTGATAGTACATCATCACAGTGACTCTTTTCTCTGATAGTACATCATCACAGTGACTCTTTTCTCTGATAGTACATCATCACAGTGACTCTTTTCTCTGATAGTACATCATCACAGTGACTCTTTTCTCTGATAGTACATCATCACAGTGGCTCTTTTCTCTGATAGTACATCATCACAGTGACTCTTTTCTCTGATAGTACATCATCACAGTGGCTCTTTTCTCTGATAGTACATCATCACAGTGACTCTTTTCTCTGATAGTACATCATCACAGTGACTCTTTTCTCTGATAGTACATCATCACAGTGACTCTTTTCTCTGACAGTACATCATCACAGTGACTCTTTTCTCTTATAGTACATCATCACAGTGACTCTTTCTCTTTTAGTACATCATCACTGTGACTCTTTTCTTTGATAGTACATCATCACAGTGACTCTTTTCTCTGATAGTACATCATCACAGTGACTCTTTTCTCTGATAGTACATCATCACAGTGACTCTTTTCTCTGATAGTACATCATCACAGTGACTCTTTTCTCTGATAGTACATCATCACAGTGACTCTTTTCTCTGATAGTACATCATCACAGTGACTCTTTTCTCTGATAGTACATCATCACAGTGACTCTTTTCTCTGATAGTACATCATCACAGTGACTCTTTTCTCTGATAGTACATCATCACAGTGACTCTTTTCTCTGATAGTACATCATCACAGTGACTCTTTTCTCTGACAGTACATCATCACAGTGACTCTTTTCTCTGATAGTACATCATCACAGTGACTCTTTTCTCTTTTAGTACATCATCACTGTGACTCTTTTCTCTGATAGTACATCATCACTGTGACTCTTTTCTTTGATAGTACATCATCACAGTGACTCTTTTCTTTGATAGTACATCATCACAGTGACTCTTTTCTCTGATAGTACATCATCACAGTGGCTCTTTTCTCTGATAGTACATCATCACAGTGACTCTTTTCTCTGATAGTACATCATCACAGTGGCTCTTTTCTCTGATAGTACATCATCACAGTGACTCTTTTCTCTGATAGTACATCATCACAGTGGCTCTTTTCTCTGATAGTACATCATCACAGTGACTCTTTTCTCTGATAGTACATCATCACAGTGACTCTTTTCTCTGATAGTACATCATCACAGTGACTCTTTTCTCTGATAGTACATCATCACAGTGACTCTTTTCTCTGATAGTACATCATCACAGTAACTTTTTTCTCTGATAGTACATCATCACAGTGACTCTTTTCTCTGACAGTACATCATCACTGTGACTCTTTTCTCTGATAGTACATCATCACTGTGACTCTTTTCTTTGATAGTACATCATCACAGTGACTCTTTTCTTTGATAGTACATCATCACAGTGACTCTTTTCTCTGATAGTACATCATCACTGTGACTCTTTTCTCTGATAGTACATCATCACAGTGACTCTTTTCTCTGATAGTACATCATCACAGTGACTCTTTTCTCTGATAGTACATCATCACAGTGACTCTTTTCTCTGATAGTACATCATCACAGTGACTCTTTTCTCTGATAGTACATCATCACAGTGACTCTTTTCTCTGATAGTACATCATCACAGTGACTCTTTTCTCTGATAGTACATCATCACAGTGACTCTTTTCTCTGATAGTACATCATCACAGTGACTCTTTTCTCTGATAGTACATCATCACAGTGACTCTTTTCTCTGATAGTACATCATCACAGTGACTCTTTTCTCTGATAGTACATCATCACAGTGACTCTTTTCTCTGATAGTACATCATCACAGTGACTCTTTTCTCTGATAGTACATCATCACAGTGACTCTTTTCTCTAATAGTACATCATCACAGTGACTCTTTTCTCTGATAGTACATCATCACAGTGGCTCTTTTCTCTGATAGTACATCATCACAGTGACTCTTTTCTCTGATAGTACATCATCACAGTGACTCTTTTCTCTGATAGTACATCATCACAGTGACTCTTTTCTCTGATAGTACATCATCACAGTGACTCTTTTCTCTGATAGTACATCATCACAGTGACTCTTTTCTCTGATAGTACATCATCACAGTGACTCTTTTCTCTGATAGTACATCATCACAGTGACTCTTTTCTCTGATAGTACATCATCACAGTGACTCTTTTCTCTGATAGTACATCATCACAGTGACTCTTTTCTCTGATAGTACATCATCACAGTGACTCTTTTCTCTAATAGTACATCATCACAGTGACTCTTTTCTCTGATAGTACATCATCACAGTGACTTTTTTCTCTGATAGTACATCATCACAGTGACTCTTTTCTCTGACAGTACATCATCACAGTGACTCTTTTCTCTGATAGTACATCATCACAGTGACTCTTTTCTCTGATAGTACATCATCACAGTGACTCAGACATTCAGATAGCAAAGTTACAGTGACAAGGAGAGTCCCTATGTCTTAAATCTCTTAATTGTGTTTCTTATTGCAAAGTACAGGTGAGTTCTTAATTACAGGATTAACTCTCACTCACCTGAATGGATTGGAGTACTTAGTCAAGAGGTGATAGTTAGTCAAGAGGTGATAGTTAGTCAAGAGGTGATAGATAGTCAAGAAGTGACAGTTTGTCAAGAGGTGATAGATAGTCAAGAGGTGATAGTTAGTCAAGAGGTGATAGATAGTCAAGAGGTGACAGTTAGTCAAGAGGTGACAGTTAGTTAAGAGGTGATAGATAGTCAAGAGGTGACAGTTAGTCAAGAGGTGATAGTTAGTCAAGAGGTGATAGTTAGTCAAGAGGTGATAGTTAGTCAAGAGGTGACAGTTAGTCATGAAGTGATAGATAGTCAAGAGGTGACAGTTAGTTAAGAGGTGATAGATAGTCAAGAAGTGACAGTTAGTCAAGAGGTGATAGATAGTCAAGAGGTGATAGTTAGTCAAGAGGTGATAGATAGTCAAGAGGTGACAGTTAGTCAAGAGGTGACAGTTAGTCAAAAGGTGATAGTTAGTCAAGAGGTGACAGTTAGTCAAGAGGTGATAGATAGTCAAGAGGTGACAGTTAGTCAAGAGGTGACAGTTAGTCAAGAGGTGATAGATAGTCAAGAGGTGATAGTTATTCAAGAGGTGATAGTTAGTCAAGAGGTGATAGTTAGTCAAGAGGTGATAGTTAATCAAGAGGTGATAGTTAGTCAAGAGGTGATAGTTAGTCAAGAGGTGATAGTTAGTCAAGAGGTGATAGTTAGTCAAGAGGTGATAGTTAGTCAAGAGAGTGATAGTTAGTCAAGAGGTGATAGTTAGTCAAGAGGTGATAGTTATTCAAGAGAGTGATAGTTATTCAAGAGAGTGATAGTTATTCAAGAGAGTGATAGTTAGTCAAGAGGTGATAGTTAGTCAAGAGGTGATAGTTAGTCAAGAGGTGATAGTTACATCATAGTATTTAATATTCATTTGAGTTTTTATGGGTTATTTGTCTCTTTTTAGCTCAGGAAAGCAAAGCTTAACTTTTAAATTTATTAACTCTAAATTTATTCTATTGCTCTCTTTTTCCATTCAAATAATTTCTTATCTAATTATTGTACTAATATATTTTTAACATTTCCATTATATTCTTTCCAAGCAGGTTAAAGATTATGTGTACTGTTTTTAAATAATATTGAGTAAATTACCAATAATCGGACAGTTCCACATTTTCGGTCATATGAGAAAAAATGATATAAAAATTGTTATTATTACACAGTGCTATCTAATAATAATTTTTACATTGTTTTTTCTAATATCTCCGAAGATGTAGTTCTGACCGATAATTCGTAACTTACCCTAGCAATTGCCTACAGTATATCTGGCTATAATGTTAGTCTAGTACTCTAGATGATCAGTCAACGAGGTTAGTCAATTATAGTTAGTCAATAATATTAGCCAACAGCTCTAATAAAAGGTAGTTAGTCAACCAAATAATTTGTATGTGTAGTCACCATTAATATTGCGTACAATAGTAATACGGATTTTTTTTCATAGGATACTGGTCCAATTCATATTTATCGAATTGTGAACACTTCATTTTGTACCTGATCACTTGGGGTAATATTTGAATTTTATGTCTGATTTAACTGATTACCATAAAATGTCCAGTGACGTGTGGCATCTACTTATTACTACTGAATGAGTTGCCATGTCGTCAATAATAGCTCCATAAGTATCCACACACTGATATTAGGTCTTTAGAAGGAGACATTATGTTTCTGCCTCACTGGGAAGGAGGAGGTTGCACTGGCTCTAAGGACGGATTAAATCGATTATAACAGAGACAGATGCAAGGGATTAAGATTATTTATAATCAGCTATGTTTGGCTTAGGTAGACAAGAGTAACATTTTCTTATGAAGACATTTAAACTTGTAAACAATCTTTTCTAGAAAACGGAAAATAATTTTTGTTTTAGTATTAATTTTATTTTTTAATTATTCTTGGATAGAATTATTAAAAATATATGAAAATAACGACTTTTCAAGTTATAATCTTCCATATAGTTTCAAATCTCTTCCGATTTTCTATTATCTATAATTAGTTTAATGAATTTATTATTCACATTTTACATAATGTTCCCTAGTATTTCATCTATTAATATTCTACTTTCTTTTATTTTCTATATCTTTCCAGATTAAAACTTGAAAATGTTTCCAGTAGAAAGACGAAACGTCGTTGTTTCATATCTTTTTGTAAATTCTATTCAAGAATAGGTAGTTAGTACAGAATCAAAAGCAATTTTCCGTTCTTTAGAAAAGGTTTACAATTTTAACTTGACGACAAATTTACTTCATATTCTTTTACATTGAAATTGGATATATGAATAATATTTAAAGATGCTGCTTCATATTAGTATACTTTTAACAAATTTAATTAATGCAATGCTATTTATAAACTTCTTTAATATGGAATGTTTAATATGGATGGATACATCTTTGAATCAATAACCATCATTTAATAATAATACCTTCTATTATATGAAGCTTGTTTCTAAATGGTGCAAATTTTAAAAATTGTTGGCAAAGCAATTCAAACTGTTCTTTTTTCTGAATATATAAATTCCTTCTTTCCTTTTTATTTTTTAAAATCCAATACTGTTGTGTTATGCAAGAGATGATTGAAACAGAAATACTTTAAATAGAAACAGTTTTTAAACATCACTTTATACCATAGTCAGTTGTATATCACTTCTGAGGCTTGAGAATAGGCAGTATTTCAACTTTCACATTTCAATAGCATTATATACAAATATATCCTTTCAGAATTAACTGTTTATTCTTTATTTCCATACTTATGTAACTGATCCAATTAATGTTTATCAATTACACAGGAAATGAAACTGTGAATCAACCGGTAATTATTGTTTTGGAAGAAATATAGAAATATACAGCTTAACAAATATGTCTTACGTATTCGTACAATGGCGAATTCTGATGAGACCCAGACCATGACCCATTCTAAACGCCGCGTTTTGAACGCCCAGTTTATGCCTCTTCAATTAATCACGGTTAAATAAATGCAAGGCGGTAGAAACGCTAAGTTAGACTAAAAATTTGCTTAATATTCATTTAACCGTGATTAATTGAAGAGGTGTAAACTAGGCAGTGAAAGCGCGGCGTTATATCTGCTCGTATAGAATTGGCCTTACGACAAGAGATCATTCTGTACTAGGTATTTTTTCGAAATAGAGTACAATCAGCACATTAGATAGCTAGGCCTACATATCGAATAATATACAAACGGATGTGAAAAAAAGAATATTGTCATGATGTGGTATTTAATGGGATTTTGGACAGATTGGTTCAAGGGATATGAACCTAAATAGGTAATTATAAAAAAAGAAACCTTTCACAAACAATGATATTTCAGAATTATATGGTTATTCATATTGTATTTATAGTTCATAACACTACCCTCCCCCACCATATGAATAACCCCCTTTCACCGGGGGAGGTTTGGAGCGGGGGAGCAATCCGTCACAATTTGGTACATTAAAATGCTGGGTTGGTACACAGGTTGCCACTTTACCTCACAGTCCACGGAACACTCTCTCCAACTTAACATGTTGCAATGCACCGCAAATTTGAATAATTCTGGAATCGTCTTGGAACGAGTTGCAAATGGCTATTTATGGAATTGGAACAATGAGGATTGAGAATATGAATAGGTATTCTTTGGGGTAAATAATAGACTGTGTAGTGAGGAGTGAGAATAGCAAGAGGTATTCTTTAGAGTAAATAATATTAATGTAACTATTTGTACAACATTAAATGTGTAAATTTAATTATAATTAATAATAATTTCATGTTACATTAATTAGCTATCGATAATGTTGATCATTGAAACTGTAGAAAGTAAATAATGTACTTACAATTTATTTAACTCTAAACATTTTATTTGCAGTCTCCAATTCATCAAAGATTAAATTACTTTAATAATAATTTGAGGTAAATAAGAAAGTATTTCCTGTACTAATAATAATAACAAGAGAAACCTGTCGATAAGAAGATGAATGGGGTGGAGGAGAGTGAGAGAAAGTGATGAATGGGTCATATTGACCAGCAGAGGGTAGTGACGGGTCATATTGACCAGTAGAGGGTAGTGATGGGTCATATTGACCAGTAGAGGGTAGTAACGGGTCATATTGACCAGAAGCGGGTAGTGATGGGTCATATTGACCAATAGAGGGTAGTAACGGGTCATATTGACCAGCAGAGGGTAGTAATGGGTCATATTGACCAAAACCACAACTGCAGTTCAAAGTGCACTATAACTGCAGTTCAAAGTGCACCATAACTGCAGTTCAAAGTGCACCATAACTGCAGTTCAAAGTGCACCATAACTGCAGTTCAAAGTGCACCATAACTGCAGTTCAAAGTGCACTATAACTGCAGTTCAAAGTGCACCATAACTGCAGTTCAAAGTGCACCATAACTGCAGTTCAAAGTGCACCATAACTGCAGTTCAAAGTGCACCATAACTGCAGTTCAAAGTGCACCATAACTGCAGTTCAAAGTGCACTATAACTGCAGTTCAAAGTGCACCATAACTGCAGTTCAAAGTGCACCATAACTGCAGTTCAAAGTGCACCATAACTGCAGTTCAAAGTGCACCATAACTGCAGTTCAAAGTGCACCATAACTGCAGTTCAAAGTGCACCATAACTGCAGTTCAAAGTGCACCATAACTGCAGTTCAAAGTGCACCATAACTGCAGTTCAAAGTGCACCATAACTGCAGTTCAAAGTGCACCACGCTACTGTTTTGATTGCGTCCATAAGTTCCCATCAGGTGAACTGAACCAGAGTCATTTTAAGCATTGCCTCCCATCACCAACTGCACTTGGCCTGATACTCACTAAAATACTCTGTCACATTTTAACACGTATTTACCTCATTAACTGTTCTGTCAGTGTCTTATCGCAAATATTATCTGAAGTAACATGTTAATAGCTGTTAAATACCTCAGTGTTACTCTCTAACGCGTTAACATGTACAGTTCATGGTAACATTCTCCCCTTAGCTCATGCATATTCATGTACTTCTCCGCTAAAATATTCGTTTGAGGTTTGTGTTAGATGTGAAATCTGTAGAATATCTCTAATTGTTTTTATTCACTCATATAACTATTAACTAAATAGTTAACCTTGTTGTGGTATTCATTTAATGAAGTTATTTACTCTTATTTTGTGGCTACAGCATGCGAATCATTTTAATAGCTTTGGTAACTATGAAGTTAATAAGGAAGACAGATTTTCAATTATAATTTTAGTACTAAAGATCCATGGCTTCATTTATAGTAGATTTAACAGAATTCTTTACCTTATAAATGTTACCTATTAATAGGCAGACTTAAATCATTTCGCTGTGGTCCCCAAAATTAAGTACGATTTTGAATTTAATTTTGACAATGCTTTAACCTATATAAATAAAACAAAAGAATAGTTCAGTGTTTGATAGTAAGATGGTTCCCTTTACGGCAGTACCTCATTAGAACGAGAGTGACAAAGAGACCTGGAATGAATTCCCATTCCAAAGTTCCAGAGACAGTCCCAGGTGTTGCTCCTAAATAGCATTATGAGTCAGAGGGAAAAACCTTTATATTCGGGGATTTAGTGACTTTTCCTCGCGATTCCTTAATTCCTGCCTAACTTCCTCTAGATCTTCCCGTTCTCTCAACTCTAAGGCAGGCTAACTTTGCTCAGGGTTCAAATCTTGGCTCATTGACAACCTTAAACTTAATAATTCATTTCATGTTTATACATTACATTAGGGAGTTTGGATTGATGAATTATGTTAATAAATATTCAATATCAGAAAGTACGAACAATGATAACCTAAAATGCCTAGACTCACATAAGAGGAAGCAGGTAACTTGACATCCTCAGTACTAGAAAAGTGGGGGTTAATAGAGGTCATGTACCAATTTGACCTTAAAGGGCCGTACACACGTAGGGTTTTTTAAGTCTTTCCACGAGACTTTTTGCTAAATGTCTGGTGGAAAGACGGCCCTTTAAATTTTTTAATTTCTTAATCTTGGTTCACAGTTTCTTTCTTATTTGTTGATATAACTTTAGTTATGTACAATTAATTACATTAACTTACTCCCCCCTCCTCTCTCTAGAAGATGTTCATATAAATGAGTGCTAAGTTAAACAGCTTTACTGTTTATCTCTGTTGTTTCAGTGCTAGTGTGCTTATGTAGCGCCCTAAGCGTTACTGTTGTGCTTATTTAGCCTCATAAGCGTTACTGTTGTGCTTATTTAGCATCATAAGCGTTACTGTTGTGCTTATGTTGCCTCATAAGCGCTACTGTTGTGCTTATTTAGCATCATAAGCGTTACTGTTGTGCTTATGTTGCCTCATAAGCGCTACTGTTGTGCTTATTTAGCATCATAAGCGTTACTGCTGTGCTTATGTTGCCTCATAAGCGTTTAAGAGCATCATATCACCCCCTCTCGCCCAGTGTGACAGGCACACACTAACAATCGCGCTAATTGAGAGTAATGGCTGGGCATTATAGCGTTTGTGAGCGTAATTTCATTAAGGAGTTCATACTCCAGCATCGCAGGGACACGTCATTAATAATAATAACTGGCACGCTCTTAACTGTCATACAGCGCCACCTGGTAACGAGAAACTACACCATTTCACACCTCATCAAAGGAAAAGTCATTGCATTTCTATGTAATAGTATTAGTAAAATGCTAATGTTTTAATTGGGAAGATTTAAAAAGCATTAATTTGCAATTTGATAAATGTACTATTACTAATTTAACAAATAGAGATTCTAAAGTTTTCTGCTGATAAATGCAAATCATTTATGTCAACTAATTAAATTGTAACTTTCAAAATAGGATTCCTTCCTTTACAGTATTCCCTTTAAGGTGATCTCTCTATACTATAGTGAACTCTCTATACTATAGTGAACTCTCTATACTATAGTGAACTCTCTATACTATAGTGATCTCTCTATACTATAGTGAACTCTCTATACTATAGTGAACTCTCTATACTATAGTGAACTCTCTATACTATAGTGATCTCTCTATACTATAGTGAACCTTCTATACTATAGTGAACCTTCTATACTATAGTGATCTCTCTATACTATAGTGAACTCTCTATACTATAGTGAACTCTCTATACTATAGTGAACTCTCTATACTATAGTGAACTCTCTATACTATAGTGAACTCTCTATACTATAGTGATCTCTCTATACTATAGTGATCTCTCTATACTATAGTGAACCTTCTATACTATAGTGATCTCTCTATACTATAGTGAACTCTCTATACTATAGTGAACTCTCTATACTATAGTGAACTCTCTATACTATAGTGAACCTTCTATACTATAGTGAACCTTCTATACTATAGTGAACCTTCTATACTATAGTGAAACCTTCTATACTATAGTGAACTCTCTATACTATAGTGATCTCTCTATACTATAGTGATCTCTCTATACTATAGTGATCTCTCTATACTATAGTGAACCTTCTATACTATAGTGAACCTTCTATACTATAGTGAACCTTCTATACTATAGTGAATCTTCTATACTATAGTGAACTCTATACTATAGTGATCTCTCTATACTATAGTGAACTCTCTATACTATAGTGAACTCTCTATACTATAGTGAACTCTCTATACTATAGTGAACCTTCTATACTATAGTGAACCTTCTATACTATAGTGAACTCTCTATACTATAGTGATCTCTCTATACTATAGTGATCTCTCTATACTATAGTGATCTCTCTATACTATAGTGAACCTTCTATACTATAGTGAACCTTCTATACTATAGTGAACCTTTTATACTATAGTGAATCTTCTATACTATAGTGAACTCTCTATACTATAGTGATCTCTCTATACTATAGTGATCTCTCTATACTATAGTGATCTCTCTATACTATAGTGAACCTTCTAAACTATAGTGATCTCTCTATACTATAGTGATCTCTCTATACTATAGTGATCTCTCTATACTATAGTGATCTCTCTATACTATAGTGAACTCTCTATACTAGAGTGAACTCTCTATACTATAGTGAACTCTCTATACTATAGTGAACTCTCTATACTATAGTGAACTCTCTATACTATAGTGAACCTTCTATACTATAGTGAACCTTCTATACTATAGTGAACCTTCTATACTTTAGTGAACCCTCTACACTATAGTGATCTCTCTATACTATAGTGAACTCTCTATACTAGAGTGAACTCTCTATACTATAGTGAACTCTCTATACTATAGTGAACTCTCTATACTATAGTGAACTCTCTATACTATAGTGAACCTTCTATACTATAGTGAACCTTCTATACTATAGTGATCTCTCTATACTATAGTGAACTCTCTATACTATAGTGAACTCTCTATACTATAGTGAACTCTCTATACTATAGTGAACTCTCTATACTATAGTGAACTCTCTATACTATAGTGATCTCTCTATACTATAGTGATCTCTCTATACTATAGTGAACCTTCTATACTATAGTGAACCTTCTATACTATAGTGATCTCTCTATACTATAGTGAACTCTCTATACTATAGTGAACTTTCTATACTATAGTGAACCTTCTATACTATAGTGATCTCTCTATACTATAGTGAACTCTCTATACTATAGTGAACTCTCTATACTATAGTGAACTCTCTATACTATAGTGAACCTTCTATACTATAGTGAACCTTCTATACTATAGTGAACCTTCTATACTATAGTGAACCTTCTATACTATAGTGAACTCTCTATACTATAGTGATCTCTCTATACTATAGTGATCTCTCTATACTATAGTGATCTCTCTATACTATAGTGAACCTTCTATACTATAGTGAACCTTCTACACTATAGTGAACCTTCTATACTATAGTGAATCTTCTATACTATAGTGAACTCTCTATACTATAGTGATCTCTCTATACTATAGTGAACTCTCTATACTATAGTGAACTCTCTATACTATAGTGAACTCTCTATACTATAGTGAACCTTCTATACTATAGTGAACCTTCTATACTATAGTGAACTCTCTATACTATAGTGATCTCTCTATACTATAGTGATCTCTCTATACTATAGTGATCTCTCTATACTATAGTGAACCTTCTATACTATAGTGAACCTTCTATACTATAGTGAACCTTCTATACTATAGTGAATCTTCTATACTATAGTGAACTCTCTATACTATAGTGATCTCTCTATACTATAGTGATCTCTCTATACTATAGTGATCTCTCTATACTATAGTGAACCTTCTAAACTATAGTGATCTCTCTATACTATAGTGATCTCTCTATACTATAGTGATCTCTCTATACTATAGTGATCTCTCTATACTATAGTGAACTCTCTATACTAGAGTGAACTCTCTATACTATAGTGAACTCTATATACTATAGTGAACTCTCTATACTATAGTGAACTCTCTATACTATAGTGAACCTTCTATACTATAGTGAACCTTCTATACTATAGTGAACCTTCTATACTTTAGTGAACCCTCTACACTATAGTGATCTCTCTATACTATAGTGAACTCTCTATACTAGAGTGAACTCTCTATACTATAGTGAACTCTCTATACTATAGTGAACTCTCTATACTATAGTGAACTCTCTATACTATAGTGAACCTTCTATACTATAGTGAACCTTCTATACTATAGTGAACCTTCTATACTTTAGTGAACCCTCTACACTATAGTGAACCCTCTATACTATAGTGAACCCTCTACAGTGTACCTCTACAGTGTACCTCTACAGTGTACCTCTACAGTGTACCTTTACAGTGTACCTCTACAGTGTACCTCTTCAGTGTACCTTTACAGTGTACCTCTACAGTGTACCTCTACAGTGTACCTCTACAGTGTACCTCCACAGTGTACCTCTACAGTGTATCTCTACAGTGCACCTCCACAGTGTACCTCTACAGTGTATCTCTACAGTGTACCTATACAGTGTACCTCTACAGTGTACCTCTACAGTGTACCTCTACAGTGTACCTTTACAGTGTACCTCTACAGTGTACCTCTACAGTGTACCTCTACAGTGTACCTTTACAGTATACCTCTACAGTGTACCTCTACAGTGTACCTCTACAGTGTACCTCTACAGTGTACCTCCACAGTGCACCTCTACAGTGTACCTTTACAGTGTACCTCTACAGTGTACCTCTACAGTGTACCTCTACAGTGTACCTCCACAGTGTACCTCTACAGTGTATCTCTACAGTGCACCTCTACAGTGTACCTCTACAGTGTATCTCTACAGTGCACCTCTACAGTGTACCTCTACAGTGTACCTCTACTCCTATTCCTACTAACAGGTTCTGAATAATTGATATCTCTTTATTAGGTTTCCAAGCTGGGACAGTCATTTGCATTTTGCAGTAACTATCAGCATTACTTAATTTAAAAGTTAATTTCACTTACTTTCCCTCTATTTCTAGTATATATTTCAATATATAAATAGCAACAGCTCAGTTTTTCAGCTTTCTTTGCTATCTAATAGGTATATTTTACTACTTTAGCATTCCTAATAGTGACTGTCATACCGTTTGTATAAGGGGCCGCTCAGGGAAATATCACCTGGCCCCTTATGGAACAGTGTACCAATTTCAAACGCTACTTGCAATGGAAGTTAGAAAAACAGGAACTGAAGAGGGTTATGTCTGAATTTGTGAAGAAATTGATATTATCGGAGTAGCCGTTCAAATTGTGACTATTTCAACCTCTAACATTTAGAATTGTGGTCATGAAATTTTTCAACAGACTTAATCGACATTTAAGGTATTTTTTACGTGTTAGGGTTTGTTCCGAATTATCGCTCAGTACTACATCTTCGGTCATATAAGAAAAAAAACGGTATAAAAATTATTATTATTACACAGTTCTATCCAATAAAATTTATATAGTTTTTTCTTATATGACCGAAGAAGAAGTACTGACCGATAATTCGGAACACACTTTAACTAATTTGACTTTTTAACTAAAAAGTGTTCGTAGGCTCCGTAGACTCTGGCGCAGTTGCCGATACAGATTGTAGGTGTCACTACTGCTCCCCTAAGTAATATTCCACCTCTGGAATATGGCGTGCTGCAGGTAATAATGAACTAGCCCAATACCTGGGGGAAAATCTAAGAAAGCAGTTTTTTCTTTAATGCTTTGCAAAGTGATAAATTCTTCATCAGGAATGAATTTTCTCAAAGAATTCGTAAAGAAATAGATCAGAATTAATATTATTTATTGCATTGATTAACTAAATATAAATCCAATCAAAAACATTCATGTTTCTATTTTGACGTAACAGAAAAATATTTCATATGGATGAAGTCATAAAATATTTAATTGAAACCTAATTGCATTTTTCAATTTGATTTTTAAAGTTTTAGCATTTCTATAGGCTGTAAGTAATCCGTTGCGTCATCACATATTTTATAATTAATTTCTTTTATAAGTTATTAGTTTAATTACTTAGAATATGATGTGATGATTTGCTCACCCTGTTAATAAATCGCGTTTTTTGACAGATAAAATAGAAATCCTAGACACTATAGCTATAGTGTCCTAGATACGATAGCTATAGTATCCTAAACAGATAGCTATAGTATCCTAGATACGATGGCTATAATATCTAGGACACTTTAGCTATCGTATCTAGGATACTTTAGTTATCGTATCTAGGATACTTTAGTTATTGTTTCTAGGACACTATAGGTATCGTATCTAGGATACTATAGATTATATAAAGATTATATAAATTTTGTCAATATATAGTTAGGTAACGATATAAAGTTTGAATATTTTAATATTTATAACAACCATTTATTTTGATCTTACTAAGCAGAAGATAGGGTATTTGATAATATTAAAAGATAGTAATGTATTTATGAATTCGTACATCTTGCACCTAATTTGTATCCTCGTCTGACAGATTAGAATGATAAGGCCTTGTCGTAGCTCTTATTTATGGCTGTGTTTGCTTGGGGAAAGACAAGGAACATAGTGAGTACTGTCGGTACTGCACTGAGGGAAGTACTGACGAGAAGTAGGTACTGCAATGAGGGAAGTAGTAAGAGAAGTAGGTACTGCACTGAGAGAAGTACCTACTGCATTCATTAAATGTTGATATCTATTATACTTTTAATTACTCTCACGACTTCATTCTTAACTATAGGACATTGTAAAAGAGTAATCATTAATATAACACAAGATAACTTAAGTCAAAAATAAGGTCTTTCTTTAAAAAAAGATAGCACTGCTCTTCATGATTTTGAGATTGTGTTATTAGACATTTTTGGGTGAACTATTTTCTACGCTTTTTTCACAAATGCTATCCATTTTACACAATCAGGTCACAATTATGTGCCAGTGCATTTTAAAAAGCTGCAATTACAAGTGTTAATACAGTTGATACATGTGAGCACACAATTGAAATTGTTTTGTCTTCTGGATATATTTCAGTATGCATTATGTAAAAGTACACTGACTGAGTGCATTATATTTTCTAGATTTTCTTCAATTTCTATTGCGTAGAAATGTGACCTGAAATGAAAATCATTTTTGGAATCCCAACAGTATTATCTGTGTAAAAATTATGATCATCAGGCACTGTAAACATTAATCAGATCACCGTCAGTATACTTCAGTGCCTGACAGTAACACCAGTAGTCAGTATACTTCACTGTCTGACAGTAACACCAGTAGTCAGTATACTTCACTGCCTGACAGTAACACCAGTAGTCAGTATACTTCACTGCATGACAGTACCACCAGCAGTCAGTATACTTCACTGTCTGACAGTAACACCAGTAGTCAGTATACTTCAGTGCCTGACAGTACCACCAGTAGTCAGTATACTTCACTGCCTGACAGTACCACCAGTAGTCAGTATTTCAATGCCTGACAGTACCACCAGTAGTCAGTATACTTCAGTGCTTGACTGTACCACCAGTAGTCAGTATACTTCACTGCCTGACAGTACCACCAGTAGTCAGTATACTTCACTGCCTGACAGTACCACCAGTAGTCAGTATACTTCAGTGCCTGACAGTCCCCAGCAGAGGTTCTAAATCTAACCTGATTGCTTTAATTGTCAGGCTCTCAGGCTAATTTATAGCAATCATTAAAAGGAACAACAAGAAGAAAAACAACAGTGTCCATTTCTAGCACTACTCACACGAACAAATGAATATAATCCATGACAATTCACTCACAAACAAACATTGTTAAACTCTAACAATTGCTACAGAACTTAGATAGGGTAAGTTACGAATTATCGGTCGGTTTCACATTTTCGCTGATATAAGGAAAAACGATATAATAATAATTTTTTTATTTAAATTTTTATTATATAGTTTTTCATTATATGGCCGAAAATGTGGAACTGATCGATTATTCGTAACTTAGCCTATTTCACTTTAATATTCTAAGTGCATAATATTGTATGTACATATCAAATATTTATCTGGCATAGATTAAAGTTATGTATTAAAAATATATAATAACTAGATGACAGGCACTCATAGAGCGCATGACTTCGCCGCTGTTCATATATGACCTTGAACTTTAACCTGTTTGATACCAAAATCTAATAAACGGAATCCTGGAAACAATTGTCCCACAAAAAATTTCAGGCACTTCGGTTTAATACTTTTTGAGTTATAAATGACCTTGACCTTTGACCCGATTGCGTCCAAAAACTTACCAAATCGTTCCAGGATATTAACCAATCGTTCAACCAAATTCCAGGCAATTTAGTTGAAGACTTTTTTTAGTTATGCGTGTAATAAGATACCAATTAAATAAATAAATAATGCCCAATATATAACCTTCCACAATCTGCGAAGGAAATTAGGATATGAGTTATAAATTATAGTTGTTTGTTATGCTAATGAGTTTCTAATTGAAGAAGTATAGCATTAAATAATTGAAATAACATTAGTTATGGTTCTGATGCTATTTATACTATCTTTAATGGTATTTTTTTTCGCAAAAACTTTTCTCTTATGCCAATAATATTGTTTGGTAAAATACACAACATGTATATTTATATTGAAAAGATTTATTACTCAATTTTACAATAGGTAAATATTGACTTTTCAAAAAGGAAATTACAAGAGCAATAATATTATCGGATTCTATTTTCATTGTATGAATTATATTAATAACAGTATATTATATTGTTATTTTAAGTCAATTAGACAACAATCATATAAAGCATAATTATGAAATTATAATTAGAATAATAATTGTTACTATTAATTGTTATTTGTAATCCTGTTTTCTATATTAATACTATTTGTAACACTGGAATCTAACCTTTAAGTACAGGCATCGCTTTAGTTTGGTCACTCTCGCTTAGTGCCTCCAGAGACTTGTACATCGTCACCTCGAGTCTTGCGAGACACTCTCAGTACAGTCTTTGAATAATGCACACCTTGAGTTACGCTCTGAAAAACTTGGTCTGGTTACTGATTTCACCTGAGAGATTAGTCTGGTGGTAATGTTTATTGGGGCAACATTGTCCCAATATTGGGACAATGTTACAATGAGAAATATTGATACCTGAGAATATATAATAGATTTCACTGGGCTAAAACAAACAATTTTATAACCATTCTAAACTCTCCCGCAACTCAAAGCAAACCTTTATCGAAGTTTAAGGAGTTTAACTATTTTTCATTCAATTTTTATCATCAATTAAAATAAAATAATTCATCAACAAACTTTAATTAACTGGAACGGAACGCGTAGGGCGAATACCTTCGCCACCACTTCTATCGATTTTGACCTTGTGACCTTGACCTTGAATGTAACCAAATTTCCTGGACATTGACCAATCGTCCCACCAAATTTCAGACAATTTAGCGGAACACTTTTTGAGTTTTGTGAATAAAAAGATTATCAATAATTTAAGATTACCTGTAAATAAATGCAGATCAGAACATAACCTTACGCAATTGGCGCAGGTTATAACCAAACGTTGTCACATAAATTTTAAGTAATTAATACAGCTAACCATTTTATAAATTAGTGTGCTTCAGTTTGAAGTTTTATACTCCAGTAATTTTTAAAATCATTTAACTATATGGTATTATATTTAAATTGTCTCTTCACTTAAATGATAAAACACAATAGTCAAAAAGAATAAAATCCATCATTTTAATCTATTTCATTTCATTCCATTAATAAAAAATAGTATCCAAATACCGAATCGAACTAATTAGTTCAGTTATAATAAATTATTTATTATTTATTTTTTTCGAGAAACGAATGTATTTAATATCAATATATACTCCAATATACCCAAAAACAACTTAAAATAATTTTTTTGCGCGATATATATCTATGTGTCGGCCGCTAAGGGTTAATGATAATATTATTGTTGCTATCGGATATTAGTATTTTTCCATTACATTTAATAACTCTGAATATGGCAATCGTTAGAGCAACAATTTACCTGGCTAGTTATATAATAAATTAAAATATATTGAGTATTTTTAATATTATAGTATTTATGTTACGCGCCATTTGTCGATTGGCACAATCTCGAGAATGCGCTGCGTGTTTTTAGGATCATTTAAAATGCGCGACAATCTCGAGAGTGTGCAAGGCAGGTAAAGGGTATGAATCAGGACAAACAGTGATGGAGTAGATAATCAATTATTTATGCAACTAATTGGTCCATTTCATCCAAATATGATAGTTAAAGCTATACATAATAACTTGGTAATATTTTGGTAATTAAGCTTGAGTTATTTACTTAAAATAAACTAGAACAAAACTGGTATTTTAATTTTATTGAGATATCAAACATTCTAAAAACGTTTGGAATTAACCTCATTTGATTTCTCTTTGTTTTTAATGTAAAAATAAAGTCTTTTAATCTTTATAAATTAAGAAAAGTTTTCAATAAAATTACATGCGATAATGTGCTGCGCGTTTTTAGGATCTCGAAAATGTGCGACAATCTCGAGATCGTCTCACATTTTCAAGATCCTAAAAACGCGCAGCGTATTCTCGAGATTGCGCAAAATCGGTAAATGGCGCGGAACATTTATATTATTATATTAATGCATTATAATTATATACCAATAATAGAATATTCTAAAGTTTCCTTTTCTTTTGATCGACTAAAAACTGGGTTAAATACTTCTAGACACTAAAAATTAATTTCTTTATTCCCACGAATCTAATGACTTTATTAACCTCTATTTTATTCATTTCTCCCAGGGGTGGAGAGTCTGCGCATCACCCAATCCACCATTCCCCCCTACAAACTACGGGGGGAGAGTGCACTGCTGATATGTCAGTACGATCTGCAGGGGGAGACCCTCTACTCCATGAAGTGGTACCACGAGGACAAGGAGTTCTACCGCTACATGCCCAGCGTCAGGCCCCGACAGAGCATCTTCGACAGACCTGGGGTGCACGTAGACGTGAGTGATAAATTATATATAAAACTATATAATTCAGTACGTCAGTAGGATAAGTTACGAATAATCGGTCAGTTTTACATCTTCGGTCATATAAGAAAAAACGATGCAATAATTGTTACTCTATTTTAAAATGATGTATCTGCTCAGTCCAATCTATTAATTCTAGATAGGACTGAGCAAGTACATTGTTTTTTTCATATGACCAATAATGTGGAATAGACCAATAATTCGTAACCTAAATCTACACCTAAATTATACACATTTGATATTTTTTCTCTAACCGGGTCTGCAAGTTGAATTGCTTCCTCCAATGGCGACCAACTTTTTAGTACAAGGGACTTAACTCCAACAGATGAGATTAGTTATAATTTACATGGCATTTACATCATTCACAGCATTTACAGCATTTACATCATTGCAGCATTTAAATTCAATTTGTTTAAGAGTTCCTGAGAAAACTCCATGTCACGGCCTGGTTTCTGTCGTAACAAACCAATCTAATTCGAAATTAAACCTCCACCACTTAGTGGACTTGGGACCTAATTTGAACCGACGTGAGGAATTGAGGAGAGATGGGGAGTGATGGGGAGTGATGGGAAGTGATGGGGAGAGATGGGAAGTGATGGAGAGTGATGGGAAGTGATGGGGAGAGATGGGGAGAGATGGGGAGTGATGGGGAGAGATGGGGAGAGATGGGGAGTGATGGGGAGAGATGGGGAGTGATGGGGAGTGATGGGAAGTGATGGGGAGTGATGGGAGTGATGGGGAGAGATGGGGAGAGATGGGGAGTGATGGGGAGTGATGGGAAGTGATGGGGAGTGATGGGAGTGATGGGGAGAGATGGGGAGAGATGGGGAGTGATGAGGAGAGATGGGAAGTGATAGGGAGAGATGGGGAGAGATGGGGAGTGATGTGGAGAGATGGTGAGTGATGGGGAGTGATGGGAAGTGATGGGAGTGATGGGGAGTGATGGGGAGTGATGGGAAGTGATGGGGAGAGATGGGGAGTGATGGTGAGTTATGGTGAGTGATGGTGAGTTATGGTGAGTGATGGTGAGTGATGAGGAGTGATGGGGAGAGAAGGAGAGTGATGGGGAGTCATAGGGAGATATAGAGAGTGATGTGGAGTCATGGGGAGAGATGGGGAGTGATGGAGAGTGATGGGTAGTGATGGTGAGTTATGGTGAGTGATGGTGAGTGATGGGGAGTGATGGGGAGTGATAGAGAGTGATGGGGAGAGAGTGTGAGTTATGGTGAGTGATGGAGAGTGAGCGGGCTGATGGTGAGTTATGGGTATAACTTTTTTTGAACAGTTTGAAAGAGAGAAATATTGCTATCAATAATATTCGCCCTGAATTATTGTAGTAAAAGTAAGGTAAATATTCTTATCAATTACCGTAGACTTTTTACACGATTTGTTGGGTGACCAGTAAATTTCACCCTAGGTATATTCCACCCCACTTTACGGGTTAGGTTTGTTTAGTTATTAATATTAGTCATTTATTAATATTATATGTAATACCAGGTAACTTGCATTTTCACTGTATCAAATTATACATTTTTCTGGCTAATCACAATTTTTCACTACACATGTGACAAAACAGCAGAAAGAAAGGTTGTGTGACCTCATTTATCAGTTGAGGTATTTAGATTTTCAATCTCAAGCTGATTTTCTTCCCTATCGCCAACACAACAGCGATATTAATTGTAAGATGATGTCATATAGTATTTATTGTTATATTTATTTCATTTTGAATGGTGGTTTTTGACCGAAGGCTTTTTTTACATGTTTTTTTAACCAGGAAGTTTTGATGGGGAGGGGTAATTATTGCACAGGGTTTTAAGACTAGGAGATATTGCTTTTTTTACATTGAGGGATTTGCATCACGGGGAATTTGGTTCTAGAATCCAAAACAGCAACTTATAAGTAAAGAGCGAAAACATTGAATGGGTTGTCTCTGCCAGTCGACCCTCTCCATACCTCATCCAACTATTATTGTAGGAGCACATGTGCAGTTTCATATTGAAAAGGTATTAATATTAACTTTTTCAACACGTAAACTTTGAGATGAACTACAATATTAAGATTTTTTTTATGAGGATAAAGTTTTAATTTCAGTTGACTTGAGCTACCTCTAAATATTGTCCAAATGTCTCAGGATATCGTATGAGTTATTTTTTCATCGGTACGAATTATTTAACAAATGGCCATCTAAAAATAAAATTTGTGAGTTTTTATTGTCACCCAAATGAGCATTGTCACTGGGGTGGAATTTACCGGGGTGGAATATACTGGGGTGGAATATACCGGGGTGGAATATACCGGGGTGGAATATACCGGTGTGGAATATACCGTGGTGGAATATACCGGGGTGGAATTTACCGTGGTAGAATATACCGGGGTGGAATATACCTAGAACCAATTGGTTGATGGTTTCAAAATTAAAGAACTAATTAATTTATGCCTATTTTTGTGCATATTGCTTGATGGAAAATTAAATGCACATTATTATAAAATTAGATATCTTGTAACTATAAAAATGCAATCATTGAGTAGATGCCAATTAAATGAATGAATGGATATAAATAGATACATCATAAATCTTAATAGTCTATAATAGTGATCATTGGAAATATTTCCACCCGGTAATTACTGAATCACACAGACAATATAATATATTGGGTTATTAGGACAATTATTGTTATATATATCATATATATCTCTATTATAATCAAATATCAGGCAAAACATAAATATTCAACTGAACTCAATTCAAGAATTGTTTAACAAAGATATTTTGTACCTTTAAATTGATTTATATTAGCGGCATTCAATTATAAAAAATAATTTAATAAGAATTGATAATTAGATTTGCAAAGTTTCACAGCAAGTATTCTTTTTAAAATAAATTTGCACCAATTATATCTTTCAATTATTTTATTAGAAGAAGAACCAATGTTATAAGTTACAATAAATTGTTACATTTCTTCTAATGAAAGAAGTAGTGGTGTTTAACCCTATCCGGAACGTCGTGTTATACATACTCTTAAAAGGAAATAAGTAGGTAACTAACTACTCATGTGACAAAAGTTGAAATTAATATTTAATTATCTATCATTTAATTATTTACTAATATTATTACCAATTTCTTATCTATATCCGTTATCATTTGGTCATTATTATCTTTCCGTGCAACTTCGCAAACTAATTATAGCCCCGTTATTATAATCCTCATTAACTTCATTATCCCTTATTCTCATTTTACCCATATCTCTTTTATATCTATTGTTCACATATTATCATTAACATGATTTTTTCCGTTTTCTTATTCACCTTCATTAAGCCAGTATTTTTGTTATATATATTCCCTTCCTATCTTTGTTATCTTCATTTCCTCCGTATCACTATTAGCCCCATTTCTCCCATATCTCCGCTATCTCCATATCTCCATTATCTCCACATGTCTCTCTCCAATTAACATCTCACTCACCGGTACATTTCCCCGAGTCTCCAGAGACTCCGTGTCTGTGTCCCAGGTTCATTGGGATGCTAAATGCTATACTCCTAGTCAGTCACTCTCTGATATCTGTCACACTTCACTCTTTTGCGCAGTCATTGTCTATCGCTCAGTGTTCTGTTAATATTAGTATTATATTTATATTGAACTGCCTTTTCATACTAGTAATAACAAACATAAAATGTAGGTTAGAAATAATAACTTACTATGAAGTTTAACTCACAACTTTCAGAGTAATTAAAAGAAATTCTTGAGATACGTTAGAGGTAAATCAGAGTTAAATTAAATGTAAATTACAGGTTTGAGGTAAATTTTCTAAGGGTATAAATTTTTTTTTAAAATAGAAGTAATTGATAATATTTTCTTACAAGATCTTTCAGTTGAGTATAAACCTTTTCATTGAGTAATTTTTCACTGTTATCAGACACCTTGCAACTCCAGGAGGCACAGTTCCGCTTACTAATTTATGACTAAAGTAATTGTAACGCTTTATGAGCAACTCAATTCTGACTGATGAGACGAAACTGCTGACACCGACTAGAAGTGAAAATGCAGTTGCGACAGGAGGTGAAAAAGCAGTTACGACAGGAAGTGAAAATGCAGTTACGACTAGATGTGAAAATGCAGTTACGACAGGAGGTGAAAAAGCAGTTACGACAGGAGGTGAAAAAGCAGTTACGACAGGAAGTGAAAATGCAGTTACGACTAGATGTGAAAATGCAGTTACGACACGAGGGGAAAATGCAGTTACGACTAGATGTGAAAAAGCAGTTAAGACTAGATGTGAAATAGCAGTTACGAGAGGAGGTGAAAAAGCAGTTACGACTAAATGTGAAAATGCAGTTACGACTAGATGTGAGAACGCAGTTACGACTAAATGTTAAAATGCAGTTACGACTAGATGTGAAAATGCAGTTACGACTAGATGTGAAAATGCAGTTACGACTAGAAGTGAAAGTGCAGTTAAGACTAAATGTGAAAATACAGTCACGACTAGGTATGAAAATGCAGTTACGACTGAATGTGAAAATACAGTTACGACTAGATGTGAAAATGCAGTTACCAGTAGATGTGAAAATGCAGTTACGATTGAATGTGAAAATGCACTTACTGCTGAATGTGAAAATGCAGTTACTGCTAGATGTGAAAATGCAGTTACGACTAGATGTGAAAATGCAGTTACCAGTAGATGTGAAAATGCAGTTACGACTGAATGTGAAAGTGCACTTACTGCTAAATGTCAAAATGCAGTTACGACAGGAGGTCAAAATGCAGATAGAGATTCAATGTGAGAGTTAGAGACGCAATCTTCTATACATCAATAAATTATTTGAACAAAATCATCATTTGTTATAATTACCATCCATTGATCATACATTTTACTATTTCATACATTTTTCTATCATTTCAGACATTTTACAATTGCTTACATTTTACTATTTCATACATTTTACCATTTCATACATTTTCCCATTTCATACATTTTACCATTTCATACATTTTCCCATTTCATACATTTTCCCATTTCATACATTTTCCCATGTCTTTGAATTACATCACCAGTTCTACTTTCTTATTACACTCACCCCTCATTTATTTACCTCCCCCTTTGAGGGGTGGGGGGCCTAATTATCACCTGAACAGAGGCACACCTATAAATTCTAGGCTGTTGAAGCTGTTTGTACAAGGGGGGGGGGCTGATATATACCAGGGGGGGGGGGGGGTGAGGGAGGCACACTGAGATATTTTGGAAATGGGGAACTGCTTTTGAGTCTTATGGATGTCGTAATGCATTGTGATTTTTGAAGGTTTGTGATTTAGAGGTGGGATGGATTGGACGTCTGAGTCTTAAGAAAGTGTGCTATTTGTTATTGCAAAGGAATTTAGGCGTAGCTACAGTCTAACATTGCGACTCTGAGCTAAAAACTAGGATAATTGATTGAAGTCAGTATCCTTTTATTATTTACCTCATAATTTAATTGAATTGGAAAATTGGGCAAGTTCCAAGTTCACGTCTCTATTTCCTTTTGAAGGACGCGAACTAGAAATGGGGTAATTTTTTTTCTTTGACTTATATATTAACAAACAAGAAAAATTGTAGTAATTTGCTGAATTTCAATTTCAAATATTCATTTTTTGGTATCATTTGTATATGTAGTCATAGTACTAGATTTTCTCTCTATTAATATTTTAGTGCAATAAATTTTAATCAGATGAAAGGTAATTAAATTTAAGAAAAATATGTTTAAAAATACAACTTTCCTAGCTCACGTCCCTAAATGAAATAGGGACGTGAAGTAGTAAGGGGTATTTTGATCGGTTCCTGTTTCATGTCCTTAAATGAAATAGGGACGTGAACCAGGAATTTATCAAAATTGTTTAGGAATTTAAAATAAACTCCAACATGTACAGCAATTCTTATTCCTCCCTATCACTGATAGTACCTATTAACTCTCACTGATAGTACCTCCTCCCTCCCACTGATAGTACCTATTAACTATCACTGATAGTACCTCTCCACTATCACTGATAGTACCTCCTCCCTCCCACTGATAGTACCTCTTCACTATCACTGATAGTACCTCCTCCCTATCACTGATAGTACTTCCTCCCTCCCACTGATAGTACCTCCTCCCTATCTCTGATAGTACTTCCTCCCTCCCACTGATAGTACCTCCTCCCTATCTCTGATAGTACCTCCTCCTCCTCCTACTTAACACTATGCAAACCAGCCGTTATTTACCAGAGGTGTAGATAAGCTATTCTACACCTTTCAATCCCTTTCTATACATTTAATAGTATTCCTTTTCCATTCATTCTCCTTATCTCAATTCACCATCACTACTCACTATCACTACTCACTATTTTTATTCCCTATCTTTATTCACTCTCTTCACTCACTCATCCTATTTCAAATGAATAATACATAATTCAGTTCATTCCAAGTACCCATTGCAAGCGTATTATTTTTCCCAGTAAATATATTGGGAAGCATAAAAGGTTCCCCATTGTATTCCTACCTACTCAGGCCAATTATATTCCAAATTAGCAGGCAGTTGCTCGTAGCATTGGCAATTACCAGTCCAATTTGGCCTGAGTTTAACCTTATTCTGTCTCAGAGATTCAATTTGTCACCGTAGCAATCGAAAAGATTTTCAGCACTGTTATCAAACTATTTATTACTCATATATGAGTAGATTCGACACACAAACGTTAATACTTTTACATACCAGTTATTTTATGTTATTGGCTCATTTTATTATTGTAGTTACAAAGATCATTACTGTTTAGTTTATTTCTATCAAAACGGATATAATATCAAAAGTTTAAATAGCTCACTGAGCTCTCTAATATTTTAAAATAGCTCACACAATGGCATTGGCGATAGTGAGCTTTTCGCAGGCAACTGAAGAGTGCTCAAAGCTCACAAGAGCTCCTTACGTCATAATGATGTGCATACAATGACACAGGAGAGTTAGACCTGTAGTGTGGTCATAATATGTACTTACACTTGAACAATGTACTTACATTTAAATGATGTACTTACATTTAAATGATGTACTTACACTTGAACAATGTACTTATATTTAAGTGATGTACTTACATTTAAATGATGTACTTATATTTAAATGATGTACTTACATTTAAATGATGTACTTACATTTAAACGATGTACTTACATTTAAATGATGTACTTAAATTTAAATGATATACTTACATTTAAACGATGTACTTACATTTAAATGATGTACTTACATTTAAATGATGTACTTACATTTAAATGATGAACTTACATTTAAACGATGTACTTACATTTAAATAATGTACTTACATTTAAATGATGTACTTACATTTAAATGATGTACTTACATTTAAATGATGAACTTACATTTAAATGATGTACTTACATTTAAATGATGTACTTATATTTAAATGATGTACTTACATTTAAATGATGTACTTACATTTAAACGATGTACTTACATTTAAATGATGTACTTACATTTAAACGATGTACTTACATTTAAATGATGTACTTAAATTTAAATGATATACTTACATTTAAACGATGTACTTACATTTAAACGATGTACTTACATTTTAATCAATTAAACTTAATTTGGTACTAAAGTATATTATTATGTAGGTATAAATTCGCAAAGCAATTAATTTCAATGCAAACACTCATAATAATTTACCTACTGAAGTATTCGTATTAATATGCAAGAGCGAACTGAACCTTTATTGTATAACTCATTTAAGAGGGACGTTCAAATTATCTCTATCTTTGAGATAAGAGAGTTTGAGTTACTTAAATAGTATCTCATTTTCTCCCGACTGTGACTTGGCTAAATTATAACACTATGAGTTATTATGTTTTAGTTGGCATTCGTTTATTTATCAGCCTGTTATTCGTTTTCCTCTAAATTGCCTGGAATTTAGTGGAACGATTGGTCATTGTCAAGGAACCAGTTTACTAGTTTTTGGAGTGAGTGGGTCAAAGGTACAAGGCTATTCATAGTTCTAAAATTATTTGATGGACAAGGTCATTTATAAGTGGCAGCGAAGGTATGCGCTCTTGTGAGTGCCCGTTCTGATTATTATTACTCTGAACTGTTGATGTGAATTAAATAAAACTCTACGGAATTCGCTCCGACTATTCTATTTACTTTTACAAATTATGAAGATATTCATTATTTAATTCCAAAAATAAATAAATGTATCTAATAATATCCTTCTTGTTTTTGATGAAAAAATACTGTCTTAAAAATATCCATATTTATAATGAAAATGTTTTACAGTTTTCATTACTTTTATCGATTCCTTGATAAAGTGCATCTTTTTTTTTTTGCAGTTATCACAAAGCAATGCAAGCCACCTGTACCTGCATTCCCTGAGCTTTCAATCATCTGGTCTGTACAGGTGTGAGGTGTCAGCCGATGTCTCTTTCAACACCTTGAACAAGTACGGAACACTCTCCGTAGTTGGTGAGTGTGGATAATTAAACTTTTCTAGTCATTAGTTCGATGCAGAAACGCTTTGCATTCACTTAATAACTTCTAAAATATTTTCTTATAATAAATTTTGATAAATAAAATTTTATATTTATTCTTTATCATTTTTTTCTATTATTTTCCCCATCAACTGACTACTTTCTGACTTTTTTCCCTGTTTCCCAATACGGTCTTTTCCCCAGCTAAAACCATTTTCCCCACACTTTGCCCACTCTAAGACCATTGGTCTGAGAGTTTTAGCAGCAGTTGCAGTCGTCAGTCCTCATATCTGTCACACCGCCTCCTCTCTGACATAACAAAACACAAAAAAGAGAGAACTCCAAACAAGAGTTATCGTTCCCTCCTAATTAGCTAGCCCTCAATAAATAAATTACCTGGGATTTTCCTCCAAAAATACAAAGTGTGGCTCAAAATATTAGTCTAGGGGTTTGTGTTTCACAGGTTGTGATTAGTACACTATTTAAAATGTCGAGATTCCCTTTTTAACCGTATTTACTTGGTACCTATCATAGAGAAATGATATATGTATACTAGAGAGAGGAATTGTTGCAGCGATTGCAGGACGATAAGAACAACGGTGTGAAACCCTATTTTGTTTCAGTTGTATCATTACTCCCATGTAACTGACGCTAGATTGCCAGTCACGTGACCCAAAATAGTGAATTAAACATCCTGCAAGACGGGATATATAATTTCGACCACTAGTTCACCTATTATACTTATTCTATGTGTTTTCAATGCTTTTCCTCTAAAGGGATGTACACACGTAGGTTTTTTCAGTCTTTCCACCAGACTATTTGCTAAGCTCCTCCTACTTTTTCCACAAGAATATAGGAAAAAACTATATAAATCGTATAATTATTAGTTGGTATCCATGATACCTGCAGGTATCATGGATATCAACTAAAATAAATAATAATTATATCCCTTTTTCTTCTATTCTCGTGTAAAAAGTAGGAGGAGCTTAGCAAAAAGTCTGGTGGAAAGACTTAAAAAACCCTGCGTGTGTACGGCCTCTAAGAAAGGCAAAAGGAGACAGTAAGTTGATGCTGTTCTATCAGAGCAATAACTGAGAACATTGTCCACCCAAACGAGGGGCGTTTGTTCACCTTTGTTAGCCACACCGAAATGTAAGCAATGCAGGTGTTTGTAAACAATGCAGGTGTTTAGAGGACAATACAGGAGGTGGTCACACTTGTTAGTTTCCATTCTGTGTAGAGACAAAGACACATAAATGACAAACACGCAACCCACACACGAATTAATGGCGGTGATTAGATTATGCAAATTTGAATTCCTATTTTCATTATAGGAACAATAGAGGATTTACACTCTATAGAAAATTGTGCTAAACCTGAGAATGGTTTAAAATGTTTGGGTTGAGAAACCTTAGATTGAAGATCATAACAGTGTATGTGAATCAAACGTGAGAAAATGTCTGAATTATAATTTTTCTTATTACTGAATGTGGAAAAACTCGAGAAGACAATAGAAAATATTTCCAAAGACTGTAAATAGATCAACAATATTGTAAATGATCATCTCTAAAAAATGTTTCTTTTGATTAACGTAAAACTTATAAAAGAACTATTAGAAATTGTATTACTCTTTGGAGATTCATTCGATATTTTCCAAACAGATGTTTAGAATTTGAACTCCCTCCCCACCTTCTATTACCACCCCCCCCCCTCCTTATACCTCCACCTGATCAACCTTGCATGTTTGGGTGTCGTTCAATTAGCACCTGGAAGAGTTAGGGGCCACTTTCAGCTGAGAGCATCCAGGCAATAAGGCTCTTTTGCCTTTTCAAGTCACAGGGAGATGGCCCTTAGCGTTCGGACAAGCTAGGGCTCAATGTACCACTTAGGGATATCACTTCAAACCAACGGGAAATTCTTAGTTTGACCGATCACAAAAACAAAATTATGCAACTCCTGTGAGTCAAACTGAAGCCTGGAACCACTGAGTCATATAAGGTATGAGTCAAACTGAAGCCTAGAGTCAAAGAGAGGCATGGTATCACTGGGTCAATTGAGCTATGAGTCAAAGTGAAGCTTCGAACCAGCGACTCATATGAGCTATGACACTGATTCATCACTCACATATGAATTATCATTTTCTCTTAACTCGAATATGATTTGAAAATAGATTCAAATCTCTTGCCCTCTTCTGCACCACAATGACTCTCTATCTGCACCACAGTGGCTCTCTCTGCACCACAGTGGCTCTCTCTGCACCACAGTGGCTGTACCACGTTAGCTGGCTCACTGAGGCGGGAAATGTTTTAAGTCAATAGCAAGTGTGAGCTAACAGAGTAATCTAATAGTGAAGCGAACTTTGCATCCCAGGATATATGCAGCTCTTCAACTCTCTGATGGAACGTACGAACGGCTATTAGATCACACAAACGGCTATTAGAACGTAGGAACGGCTATTAGAACATACAAACGGCTATTAGAACATACAAACGGCTATTAGAACACACAAACGGCTATTAGAACATACAAACGGCTATTAGAACGTAGGAACGCCTATTAGAACTTAGAAACGGCTATTAGAACATAGAAACGGCTATTAGAACGTAGGAACGCCTATAAGAACATAGAAACGGCTATTAGAACATAGAAACGGCTATTAGAACATAGAAACGGCTATTAGAACATAGAAACGGCTATTAGAACATAGAAACGGCTATTAGAACGTAGGAACGCCTATTAGAACATAGAAACGGCTATTAGAACATAGAAACGGCTATTAGAACATAGAAACGGCTATTAGAACATAGAAACGGCTATTAGAACATAGAAACGGCTATTAGAACGTAGGAACGGCTATTAGAACATAGAAACGGCTATTAGAACGTAGGAACGGCTATTAGAACATAGAAACGGCTATTAGAACGTAGGAACGGCTATTAGAACATAGAAACGGCTATTAGAACGTAGGAACGGCTATTAGAACATACAAACGGCTATTAGAACGTAGGAACGGCTATTAGAACATAGAAACGGCTATTAGAACGTAGGAACGGCTATTAGAACATAGAAACGCCTATTAGAACATAGAAACGGCTATTAGAACGTAGGAACGGCTATTAGAACATAGAAACGGCTATTAGAACATAGAAACGGCTATTAGAACATAGAAACGGCTATTAGAACATAGAAACGGCTATTAGAACGTAGGAACGGCTATTAGAACATAGAAACGGCTATTAGAACGTAGGAACGGCTATTAGAACATAGAAACGGCTATTAGAACGTAGAACGGCTATTAGAACATACAACGGCTATTAGAACGTAGGAACGGCTATTAGAACATAGAAACGGCTATTAGAACGTAGGAACGGCTATTAGAACATAGAAACGGCTATTAGAACGTAGGAACGGCTATTAGAACATAGAAACGGCTATTAGAACATAGAAACGGCTATTAGAACGTAAGAACGGCTATTAGAACATACAAACGGCTATTAGAACGTAGGAACGGCTATTAGAACATAGAAACGGCTATTAGAACGTAGGAACGGCTATTAGAACATAGAAACGGCTATTAGAACGTAGGAACGGCTATTAGAACATACAAAAGCCTATTAGAACATAGAAACGGCTATTAGAACGTAGGAACGGCTATTAGAACAATCAAACGGCTATTAGAACGTAGGAACGGCTATTAGAACATACAAACGGCTATTAGAACGTAGGAACGGCTATTAGAACGTAGGAACGGCTATTAGAACGTAGGAACGGCTATTAGAACATACAAACGGCTATTAGAACATACAAACGGCTAATAGAACATAGAAACGGCTATTAGAACGTACGAACGGCTATTAGAACATACAAACGGCTATTAGAACATACAAACGGCTATTAGAACATACAAACGGCTATTAGAACATACAAACGGCTATTAGAACATACAAACGGCTATTAGAACATACAAACGGCTTTAGAACATACAAACGCTATTAGAACGTTCGAACGGCTATTAGAACATACAAACGGCTATAGAACATACAAACGGCTATTAGAACATACAAACGGCTATTAGAACGTTCGAACGGCTATTAGAACATACAAACGGCTATTAGAACATACAAACGGCTATTAGAACATACAAACGGCTATTAGAACATACAAACGGCTATTAGAACGTACAAACGGCTATTAGATACATACAAACGGCTATTAGAACATACAAACGGCTATTAGAACATCAAACGGCTATTAGAACGTTCGAACGGCTATTAGAACATACAAACGGCTATTAGAACATACAAACGGCTATTAGAACATACAAACGGGTATTAGAAACATAGAAACGGCTATTAGAACATAGAAACGGCTATTAGAACATACGAAACGGCTATTAGAACATACAAACGGCTATTAGAACGTACGAACGGGCTATTAGAACATACAAACGGCTATTAGAACATACAAACGGCTATTAGAACATACAAACTGGGTATTAGAACATACAAACGGCTATTAGAACGTACGAACGGCTATTAGAACATACAAACGGCTATTAGAACATAGAAACGGCTATTAGAACATACAAACGGGTATTAGAACATAGAAACGGCTATTAGAACATAGAAACGGCTATTAGAACATAGAAACGGCTATTAGAACGTAGGAACGCCTATTAGAACATAGAAACGGCTATTAGAACATAGAAACGGCTATTAGAACACAGAAACGGCTATTAGAACGTAGGAACGGCTATTAGAACATAGAAACGGCTATTAGAACGTAGGAACGGCTATTAGAACATAGAAACGGCTATTAGAACGTAGGAACGGCTATCTAGAACATACAAACGGCTATTAGAACGTAGGGAACGGCTATTAGAAACATAGAAACGGCTATTAGAACGTAGGAACGGCTATTAGAACATAGAAACGGCTATTAGGAACGTAGGAACGGCTATTAGAACATACAAACGCCTATTAGAACATAGAAAACGGCTATTAGAACATACAAACGGCTATTAGACGTAGGAACGGCTATTAGAACATAGAAACGGCTATTTAGAACGTAGGAACGGCTATTAGAACATAGAAACGGCTATTAGAACGTAGGAACGGCTATTAGAACATACAAACGCCTATTAGAACATAGAAACGGCTATTAGAACGTAGGAACGGCTATTAGAACAATCAAACGGCTATTAGAACGTAGGAACGGCTATTAGAACATACAAACGGCTATTAGAACGTAGGAACGGCTATTAGAACGTAGGAACGGCTATTAGAACGTAGGAACGCTATTAGAACGTAGGAACGGCTATTAGAACATACAAACGGCTATTAGAACGTACGAACG
>CANNZV010004907.1:23-33558 GCA_947561585.1 Caprella mutica
GTAACCATTTAAAATTCACACTCGATTTTTCGACATTAATTTTTTTTTCATTTTCTGGACGAAACATGCAAAATGAAGGAATATGAAAAAAAAATTAAAAGTAGAATTATTTTTCGACACCTCGATATTTCGACATGTAATGAAGTAAACCAGAAATCGATTTTTCGACACCTCGATATTTCGACATAAACTAAAAATCGATTTTTCGACACCTGGATTTTTCGACAGTAACCTCTCTATTTCGTCTGGAAATAATAGAAACCAGGAAACTATATTTTCACTCTTTGATTTTTCGACAAACTATGATATCCTCATTGTATCTGATGAGCTGTAGGTTTTAGATTAACTGGATATCGATATCACGACACTGATTAGATGATATTTGGCTGATTATTTCTACATAAAATTTGAATCTGTTACTGATGAACTAAATGTTTTATATTAAATAGAGATCGATATCTCGACACTAATTAGATAAAATTTGGCTGGTAATTTCGACATAAAATTTGAACCCGTAGCTGATGAACTGAATGTGTTAGATTAACTAGAGATCGATATCTCAACATTGATTAGATTATATTTGGCTGATTATTTCGACACAAACTTTGAACCTGTTCCTGATGAACTGAATGTGTTAGATTAACTAGAGATCGATATCTCAACATTGATTAGATTATATTTGGCTGATTATTTCGACACAAACTTTGAACCTGTTCCTGATGAGCTAAATGTGTTAGATTAATTAGAGATCGATATCTCAACATTGATTAGATCATATTTGGCTGATTATTTCGACACAAACTTTGAACCTGTTCCTGATGAACTGAATGTGTTAGATTAACTAGAGATCGATATCTCAACATTGATTAGATTATATTTGGCTGATTATTTCGACACAAACTTTGAACCTGTTCCTGATGAACTGAATGTGTTAGATTAACTAGAGATCGATATCTCAACATTGATTAGATTATATTTGGCTGATTATTTCGACACAAACTTTGAACCTGTTCCTGATGAGCTAAATGTGTTAGATTAACTAGAGATCGATATCTCAACATTGATTAGATCATATTTGGCTGATTATTTCGACACAAACTTTGAACCTGTTCCTGATGAGCTAAATGTGTTGGATTAATTAGAGATCGATATCTCAACATTGATTAGATCATATTTGGCTGATTATTTCGACACAAACTTTGAACCTGTTCCTGATGAGCTAAATGGGTTAGATTAACTAGAGATCGATATCTCAACATTGATTAGATCATATATGGCTGATTATTTCGACACGAACTTTGAACCTGTTCCTGATGAGCTAAATGTGTTAGATTAACTAGAGATCGATATCTCAACATTGATTAGATTATATTTGGCTGATTATTTCGACACAAACTTTGAACCTGTTCCTGATGAGCTAAATGTGTTAGATTAACTAGAGATCGATATCTCAACATTGATTAGATCATATTTGGCTGATTATTTCGACACGAACTTTGAACCTGTTCCTGATGAGCTAAATGTGTTAGATTAACTAGAGATCGATATCTCAACATTGATTAGATCATATTTGGCTGATTATTTCGACACAAACTTTGAACCTGTTCCTGATGAGCTAAATGTGTTAGATTAATTAGAGATCGATATCTCAACATTGATTAGATCATATTTGGCTGATTATTTCGACACAAACTTTGAACCTGTTCCTGATGAGCTAAATGTGTTAGATTAACTAGAGATCGATATCTCAACATTGATTAGATTATATTTGGCTGATTATTTCGACACAAACTTTGAACCTGTTCCTGATGAGCTAAATGTGTTAGATTAACTAGAGATCGATATCTCAACATTGATTAGATCATATATGGCTGATTATTTCGACACAAACTTTGAACCTGTTCCTGATGAGCTAAATGGGTTAGATTAACTAGAGATCGATCGAACAATCTTTTCATCGGCATTTTATCCGAAAGTATGTCGAAGTAATCAATCAAATATGATATCATCAGTATCGAAATATCTACTTCCAATAAATCTGTAACAATCTGTTCATCAGAATTTGATCCGAAAATATGTCGAAATATTCAATCTAATATGATCTCATCAGTGTCGAAATATCTACTTCCAATCAATCTGGAACAATCTGTTCATCAGCAATTGATCCGAAAGTATGTCGAAATATTCACTAAGATATGATCTCATCAGTGTCGAAATATCTACTCCCAATAAATTTGAAATACTCTTTTCATTAGAATTTGATTCGACAGTATGTCAAAAATTGTCTGTACCATCATTTTCTCTCTAACAAGGTGTCTGTACCATCATTTTCTCTCTTAACAAAGTGTCTGTACCATCATTATCTCTCTAACAAGGTGTCTGTACCATCATTCTCTCTAACAAGGTGTCTGCATCATCACTCTCTAACAAGGTATCTTTTCCATCATTCTCTCTCTAACAAGGTGTCTGTACCATCATTCTCTCTCTAACATGGTGTCTTTACCATCATTCTCTCTCTAACAAAGTGTCTGTACCATCATTCTCTCTAACAAAGTGTCTGTACCATCATTCTCTCCAACAAAGTGTCTGTACCATCATTCTCTCTCTTAACAAGGTGTCTGTACCATCATTCTCTCTCTTAACAAAGTGTCTGTACCATCATTCTCTCTCTTAACAAAGTGTCTGTATTGTTATTCAGTCTCTGGCAAGGTGTCTGTATCTTCATTTTCTCTCTTAACAAAGTGTCTGTACCATCATTTTCTCTCTTAACAAGGTGTCTGTACCATCATTCTCTCTCTTAACAAAGTGTCTGTATTGTCATTCAATCTCTGGCAAGGTGTCTGTATCTTCATTTTCTCTCTTAACAAAGTGTCTGTACCATCATTCTCTCTCTAACAAGGTGTCTGTACCATCATTCTCTCTCTAACAAGGTGTCTGTACCATCATTCTCTCTCTAACAAGGTGTCTGTACCATCATTCTCTCTCTTAACAAAGTGTCTGTACAATCATTCTCTCTAACAAGGTGTCTTTACCATCATTCTCTCTCTAACAAAGCGTCTGTACCATCATTCTCTCTAACAAGGTGTCTGTACCATCATTCTCTCTCTTAACAAAGTGTCTGTACCATCATACTCTCTCTAACAAGGTGTCTGTACCATCATTCTCTCTCTTAACAAAGTGTCTGTACCATCATTCTCTCTAACCAGGTGTATCTACCATCATTCTCTCTCTAACAAGGTGTCTGTACCATCATTCTCTCTAACAAGGTGTATGTATCATCATTCTCTCTAACAAGGTGTCTGCATCATCACTCTCTAACAAGGTGTCTGTATCATCATTCTCTCTCTAACAAGGTGTCTATATCATCATTCTCTCTCTTAACAAAGTGTCTGTATCATCATTCTCTCTAACAAGGTGTCTGTACCATCATTCTCTCTCTAATATGGTGTCTGTACCATCATTCTCTCTCTAACAAGGTGTCTTTACCATCATTTTCTCTCTAAGAAGGTGTCTATATCATCATTCTCTCTCTTAACAAAGTGTCTGTACCATCATTCTCTCTAACAAGGTGTCTGTACCATCATTCTCTCTCTAACAAGGTGTCTGTACCATCATTCTCTCTAACAAGGTGTCTGTACCATCATTCTCTCTCTAACAAGGTGTCTGTGCCATCATTCTCTCTCTTAACAAAGTGTCTGTACCATCATTCTCTCTAACAAGGTGTCTTTACCATCATTCTCTCTCTAACAAAGCGTCTGTACCATCATTCTCTCTAACAAGGTGTCTGTACCATCATTCTCTCTCTTAACAAAGTGTCTGTACCATCATTCTCTCTAACAAGGTGTCTATATCATCATTCTCTCTCTAACGAGGTGTCTGTATCATCATTCTCTCTCTAACCAGGTGTATCTACCATCATTCTCTCTCTAACAAGGTGTATGTACCATCATTTTCTCTCTAACAAGGTGTATGTACCATCATTCTCTCTCTAACAAGGTGTCTGTACCATCATTCTCTCTCTAACAAGGTGTTTGTACCATCATCCTCTCTCTCTCTAACAAGGTGTCTGTACCATCATTCTCTCTCTTAACAAAGTGTCTGTACCATCATTCTCTCTCATAACAAAGTGTCTGTATCATCATTCTCTCTCTAACGAGGTGTCTGTATCATCATTCTCTCTCTAACCAGGTGTATCTACCATCATTCTCTCTCTAACAATGTGTATGTACCATCATTCTCTCTCTAACAAGGTGTATGTACCATCATTCTCTCTCTAACAAGGTGTCTGTACCATCATTCTCTCTCTAACAAGGTGTTTGTACCATCATCCTCTCTCTCTCTCTCTAACAAGGTGTCTGTACCATCATTCTCTCTAACAAGGTGTATGTACCATCATTCTCTCTCTAACAAGGTGTCTGTATCATCATTCTCTCTCTAACCAGGTGTATCTACCATCATTCTCTCTCTAACAAGGTGTATGTACCATCATTCTCTCTCTAACAAGGTGTCTGTACCATCATTCTCTCTAACAAGGTGTATGTACCATCATTCTCTCTCTAACAAGGTGTATGTACCATCATTCTCTCTCTAACAAGGTGTCTGTATCATCATTCTCTCTCTAACAAGGTGTCTATATCATCATTCTCTCCCTTAACAAAGTGTCTGTACCATCATTCTCTCTCTAACAAGGTGTCTGTATCATCATTTTCTCTCTTAACAAAGTGTCTGTACCATCATTCTCTCTAACAAGGTGTCTGTACCATCATTCTCTTTCTTAACAAAGTGTCTGTACCATCATTCTCTCTCTAACAAAGTGTCTGTATCATTATTTTCTCTCTTAACAAAGTGTCTGTACCATCATTCTCTCTAACAAGGTGTCTGTACCATCATTCTCTCTCTTAACAAAGTGTCTGTATCATCATTCTCTCTCTAACAAGGTGTCTGTACCATCATTCTCTCTCTTAACAAAGTGTCTGTATCATCATTTTCTCTCTTAACAAAGTGTCTGTATCATCATTTTCTCTCTCTAACAAAGTGTCTGTACCATCATTCTCTCTAACAAGGTGTCTGTACCATCATTCTCTCTCTTAACAAAAAGTCTGTACCATCATTCTCTCTCTAACAAGGTGCCTGTACCATCATTCTCTCTCTTAACAAAGTGTCTGTACTGTCATTCTCTCTCTATCGAGGTGTCTATATCATCATTTTCTCTCTTAACAAAGTGTCTGTACCATCATTCTCTCTAACAAGGTGTCTGTATCATCATTCTCTCTCTAACAAGGTGTCAGTTTCGTCATTCTCTCTCTAACAAGGTGTCTGTACCATCATTCTCTCTCTCAACAGAGTGTCTGTATTGTCATTCAATCTCTGGCATGGTGTCTGTATCATCATTTTCTCTCTTTACAAAGTGTCTGTACCGTCATTCTCTCTAACAAGGTGTCTGTACCATCATTCTCTCTCTTAACAAAGTGTCTGTACCATCATTCTCTCCCTAACAAGGTGTCTGTAGCATCATTCTCTCTCTTAACAAAGTGTCTGTATTGTCATTCTCTCTCTAACGAGGTGTCTATATCATCATTTTCTCTCTTAACAAAGTGTCTGTACCATCATTCTCTCTAACAAAGTGTCTGTACCATCATTCTCTCTCTTAACAAAGTGTCTGTACCATCATTCTCTCTCTAACAAGGTGTCTGTACCATCATTCTCTCTCTTAACAAAGTGTCTGTATTGTCATTCGTTCTCTAACGAGGTGTCTATATCATCATTTTCTCTCGTAACAAAGTGTCTGTATTGTCATTCAATCTCTGGCAAGGTGTCTGTATCATCATTTTCTCTCTTAACAAAGTGTCTGTACCATCATTCTCTCTCTTAACAAAGTGTCTGTATTGTCATTCTCTCTCTAACGAGGTGTCTATATCATCATTTTCTCTCGTAACAAAGTGTCTGTATTTTCATTCAATCTCTGGCAAGGTGTCTGTATCATCATTTTCTCTCTTAACAAAGTGTCTGTACCATCATTCTCTCTCGTAACAAAGTGTCTGTATTGTCATTCTCTCTCTAACGAGGTGTCTATATAATCATTTTCTCTCGTAACAAAGTGTCTGTATTGTCATTCAATCTCTGGCAAAGTGCCTATATCATCATTTTCTCTCTTAACAAAGTGTCTGTATTGTCATTCAATCTCTGACAAGGTGTCTGTACCATCATTTTCTCTCTAACAAGGTGTCTGTACCATCATTTTCTCTCTTAACAAAGTGTCTGTATTGTCATTCAATCTCTGGCAAGGTGTCTGTACCATCATGTCGAAATATTCAATTTAATATGATCTCATCAGTGTCGAAATATCTACTTCCAATCAGTCTGGAACAATCTGTTCATCAGCAATTGATCCGAAAGTATGTCAAAATATTCACTCAGATATGATCTCATCTGTGTCAAAATATCTACTTCCAATAAATCTGAAACAATCTGTTTATCAGGATTTGATTCGGAAGTATGTCGAAATATTCACTAAGATATGATCTCATCAGTGTCGAAATATCTACTCCCAATAAATTTGAAATACTCTTTTCATTAGAATTTGATTAGACAGTATGTCAAAAATTGTCTGTACCATCATTTTCTCTCTAACAAGGTGTCTGTACCATCATTCTCTCTCTTAACAAAGTGTCTGTACCATCATTCTCTCTCTAACGAGGTGTCTATATCATCATTTTCTCTCCTAACAAAGTGTCCGTACCATCATTCTCTCTAACAAAGTGTCTGTACCATCATTCTCTCTCTTAACAAAGTGTCTGTACCATCATTCTCTCTCTTAACAAAGTGTCTGTACCATCATTCTCTCTCTAACAAGGTGTCTGTACCATCATTCTCTCTCTTAACAAAGTGTCTGTATTGTCATTCTCTCTCTAACGAGGTGTCTATATCATCATTTTCTCTCTTAACAAAGTGTCTGTACCATCATTCTCTCTAACAAGGTGTCTGTATCATCATTCTCTCCCTAACAAGGTGTCTGTATCATCATTCTCTCTCTAACAAGGTGTCTGTACCATCATTCTCTCACTCAACAAAGTGTCTGTATTATCATTCAATCTCTGGCATGGTGTCTGTATCATCATTTTCTCTCTTAACAAAGTGTCTGTACCGTCATTCTCTCTAACAAGGTGTCTGTACCATCATTCTCTCTCTTAACAAAGTGTCTGTACCATCATTCTCTCTCTAACAAGGTGTCTGTACCATCATTCTCTCTCTTAACAAAGTGTCTGTATTGTCATTCTCTCTCTAACGAGGTGTCTATATCATCATTTTCTCTCTTAACAAAGTGTCTGTACCATCATTCTCTCTAACAAAGTATCTGTACCATCATTCTCTCTCTTAACAAAGTGTCTGTACCATCATTCTCTCTCTAACAAGGTGTCTGTACCATCATTCTCTCTCTTAACAAAGTGTCTGTATTGTCATTCAATCTCTGGCAAGGTGTCTGTATCATCATTTTCTCTCTTAACAAAGAGTCTGTACCATCATTTTCTCTCTTAACAAAGTGTCTGTACCTTCATTCTCTCTCTTAACAAAGTGTCTGTATTGTCATTCAATCTCTGGCAAAGTGTCTATATCATCATTTTCTCTCTTAACAAAGTGTCTGTACCATCATTCTCTCTTAACAAAGTGTCTGTACCATCATTCTCTCTCTTAACAAAGTGTCTGTATTGTCATTCAATCTCTGGCAAGGTGTCTGTACCATCATTTTCTCTCTTAACAAAGTGTCTGTACCATCATTCTCTATAAGTACTTTCTTCTTTCAGATGTATCGCCTCATGTTCAGATCTGGCAAGGACAACACTACTATACTACTCTGCGATTCATTGGCTTGATCATTTGTAGGAGATAAAAGATATTCGCTTGAGAACTATTTTAAACGTTTGCTTAAAACTCGTCAGGAACTCCCACACATGCCATCGTTTTTTAGTCTTTAAAAGTGAGTTCAAAAATAGTTTATCATCTGGCTGGTTCATAAACGTTTACATTACGTCATTAGACGTTAGTTAGAACTATCTTTTACTTGCCGTTGTCATCTGTATGAGAAACACCGAAGATTAGTTTTGCATAGTTTTCAGCACATTGTTTGTGCCTCAGATTCTTGTATTTTTATGCCGGTTTTTGTTTTGGTTCATTTTTTATTCCAGTTGTACGCAAAGCAAATGAGGAAGACTGGGAAAGTAAAAATAATTATGAGTAACAGTAATGCTGTTAACAATTACACACAAAGACGGCTTGGTGAAGCTAATTCAAGTGATTTCACTTAATCATTTTATTGATTTGAATACTGCGTGTGTGCAATCTAAACATTCCAACAATTTACCTAGCTAGAACTGACTAAGAATGTTCATATTATGTTACTTTAGTAAATCTCTTAATATTTAGATGAGTTCACATGTAGCTTCCCCCCCCATACTTCAATATTCTCTAGTAATTTATGTTTGTCATGTGTTCATTATTTAATTAAATACAGATTCAAGTGGTACAAGAACTTTTTAATTTTTCCTCATATTTTCACCTCATTGGTCTCTGTATTCAACCCTGTAGTATTATTTTTTTTCATTTTAAAATGGTAATAATTGGATCATATAATTAGATCATATTTGGCTGAATATTTTGACATAAACTTTTAACCTGTTACTGATGAACTAAATGTATTATATTACCTAGACATCGATATCTCAACACTGTTTGCATCATGTTTGGCTGAAAATTTAAACATGACTTTTCATTCATGCACTCATCGAGAGAGGTCCGATAATACACATCGGGCCGCAACCAATGCAGCAATTGCTGCATTGATTTCGGCCCGCATTTCATGCATGCACTCATCAAGACAGGTAATGCCGATAATACACTAGCAGCAATTGCTGCATTGGTTGCGGCCCTCAATTCATGCAGGTCGCCAAATGGTAGTTTTCAGGCAGCAATGACTGCCATTTTCGGAGATCCAACATGTTGGATTCACCCTGCACTCAGGGCAGCATTCAGTGCGGTTGAGCCGGAAGGTACGTATTGCTCCTTGTCGCTCCTCAATATGTTTTCACCAGAATTTGAGTGGAAAATACTCAAATCCTCAACGAGGTAACTGCTGTAGTACAAACTTTAGTGTATTAGGTGTAGGGGTTAGATTAATTAGAGATCGATATCTCAACATTGATTAGATCATATTTGGCTGATTATTTCGACACAAACTTTGAACCTGTTCCTGATGAGCTAAATGTGTTAGATTAACTAGAGATTGATATTACGACACTGATTAGCTAGATCATTTTTGGAAAATTATCTAACACTAAAATCAATTATTTTTTAATCAATTAAATTATAAATAGTTGAGGATTATTAATGCTATAATATTAGTCGCTGTGCTAAAAGAGGGTGAAAGTTTATGCCACTTAATATCATATTTGAGTGTATATTTCGACTTATTTTCGGATCAAAATTCGATGAACAGATTGTTTCAGATTTATTGGTAGCAGATATTTCGATACTGATAAGATCATATCTGAGTGAATATTTCGACATACTTTATGATCAAATGCAGATGAACTTTTTGATTCAGATTTATTGAATATAGATATTTCGACACTGATGATATCATATTTGAGTGAATATTTCGACTTATTTACGGATCAAATGACGATGAACAGATTACTTAAGATTTATTGGAAGTAGATATTTCGACACTGATAAGATAATATTTGAGTGAATATTTCGACATACTTTCGGATCAAATGCCGATGAACAGATTATTCTTTTTTATTGGAAGTAGATATTTTGACACTGACGAGAACAATTTTGAGTGAATTTTTGACATACTTTCAAATCAAATACCGATGAACAGATTGTTTCAGATTTATTGGAAGTAGATATATCGACATTGATGAGATCATATCTGAGTGAATATTTCGAAATACTTTCAAATCAAATCCTGATGAATAGATTGCTTAAGATATATTGGAAGTAGATATTTCGACACTGATGTGATCAAATTTAAATGAATTTTCGACATACTGTCGAATCAATTACTAATGAACTAGAGTGTTTCAGATTTATTGGAAGAAGATATTTCGACACTGATAAGATAATATTTGAGTGAATATTTCGACATATTTTAGGATCAAATGATGATGAACAGATTGTTTCAGATTTATTGGAAGTAGATATTTCGACACTGATGATATCATATTTGAGTGAATATTTCGACTCATTTTCGGATCAATTATATGTATTTCACCATATCGATTTTATAGTGTTAAATAGTTTATTTACCTACATTCTTAATTCTCAGCGAGGTAACTGCTGTAGTACAAACTTTAGTGTATTAGGTGCAGGGGTTAGATAAACTAGAGATCGATATCTCAACATAGATTAGATCATATTTGGCTGATTATTTCGACACAAACTTTGAACCTGTTGCTGATGAGCTAAATGTTTTAGATAAACTAGAGATCGATATCTCAACATTGATTAGATCATATTTGGCTGATTATTTCGACACAAACTTTGAACCTGTTCCTGATGAGCTAAATGTGTTAGATTAATTAGAGATCGATATCTCAACATTGATTAGATCATATTTGGCTGATTATTTCAACACAAACTTTGAACCTGTTCCTGATGAGCTAAATGTGTTAGATTAACTAGAGATCGATATCTCAACATTGATTAGATTATATTTGGCTGATTATTTCGACACAAACTTTGAACCTGTTCCTGATGAGCTAAATGTGTTAGATTAACTAGAGATCGATATTACGACACTGATTAGCTAGATCACAAATGGATAAACTTATTAGAAACGTTTATATACTTTTAGAAACAATTACTCTCTTAAAAGAAGGCCAAAAACTTATTGTCTGTTTAAAAATCTAAATTTGGATTCAAAACAAAGAGTGTACAATCTTCTTTCTTAGCGTCAGGTTGGAGATTCGCTCGATTGTTGATCACAGAGTATTAAAAAACTTTAAAAGCAAATAATAAAATATATACTGAACCGAATTGTATCATTGCCGTCTATAGTTTATCAGGCCAGCTCATCATGGCGTTTATAGTTCAATCAGCTGTTCAATGTGGTCCTATGATATCCAATTAATGTCGCTAAAATTAATGGATAAAGATGGCGCGCAACATATTTTCTTCGGTTTTTATGCCATTGCACTCTTCATGATGGTTTTTTCCCCTTGTGCTTTTCATGATGTAAATTAAGGAATGTTCCGGATTATTTGCAATCAAAATTATGTGAATTTATTCATTATAATATATATAAAAGTGGTTTTTAACTGAACGAATTGCACAGCAGTGACAGCACCGGAGGCAAATCAGAGACTCGGAAGTTATTATCATATGATAATGATCCTTGTTAGGATTTAAACATTTCTTCTTGTGTTGTTTTGTTAACTAAGTTCTCTAGTTAGTTTGTTAATTAGGACTGATATGCCTAATTGAGTGATAATTTTGTAGCCTTCAGCACTGCCTAGGCAGCTAGGCTATAGATTCCAATTTGGAATATTTTCCAAGTCTATCTTGACATAAATCTGAGCCTAACTTTAGGAATTTTAGATCTCTGAGGGAGATCTTGATTTAATTCCTATGTTACCATTAAATTAGCTGAGGGTGACATTGATTTAATTCCTATGTTACCATTAAATTAGCTGAGGGTGACATTGAATTAATTAATTAATCAGACTGCAGAATATGGAACATTTTCCAAGACTCTGCCACAAATCTGAGCTCAACTTCAGAAATTGTATATCTCTGTAGACTGTGGGAATACTTGAATTAATTCCTATGTAACCATTAATTTAGATGTGGGAGATTTTGAATTAATTCCTATGTAACCATTAATTTCTGAATCTGCTACTGTGAGTGTGAGACTTGTGAGTCAGAGAGTAACTGTCTCTCAAATTAAAATCTCTGACTCTGTAGGAGGGAGAGAAGAGACTCATTATGCAGAGTGGTGGCATGATACCATCCAGTCTGCAGAATATGGAACAAATCTGAGCCAAATTTTAGAAAATTAAGATCTCTGGGGATGATCTAACTGATTACTGGTAACTGATCTTGAATTAATTCCTATGTTACCAATAATTTAGATGTGGAAGATTTTGAATTAATTCCTATGTAACCATTAATTTCTGAATCTAGTCAATCTACTACTGTGAGTGTGAGACTTGTGAGTCAGAGAGTAACTGTCTCTCAAATTAAAGTCTCTGACTCTGCAGGAGGGGGAGAAGAGACTCATTATGCAGAGTGGTGGCATGATACCATCCAGTCTGCAGAATTTGGAACAAATCTGAGCCAAATTTTAGAAAATTAAGATCTCTGGGGATGATCTAACTGATTACTGATCTTGAATTAATTCTTATGTTACCATTAATTTGGTATTTTAGCTGAGGATGATTTCGGATTAATTCCTATGTTACCAAGGGGGAGATTTTGTATTAATTCCTATGTTACCATTAATTTAGCTGAGGGAGATTTTGAATCTGCTGCTTAGAGTAACTCTCTCTCAAATTATAATCTCTGAGAGTCGGGAGACCACTCTGGAAAATACCTAAGGCTAACAGATGAATTTTAGAGGCTAATTGTGTTGTGATTGTACAGTTCCCATTAATTTATTATTGTATTTTAAGGTTTGCTAAACTCCAACAGAGTAATTAATCAATCAGAGAAGACCACTCTTTCCAGAGTGGTCAGGAGACACATTATGCAGATTGGGTTATCATTAATTTGGCTAAGTGGCCACTAAGGGAGATTCTCTGCTTCTGAATCTCCCTTCAGTCACCTGGACCTTTTGGATGGTGACCAGTCATTTTGCCCAAAAATTTTTTTTGCTGCATGACTCTTTCATGCCTCATGGAATCATGGTATGTCACTTGTGCCCAAAAAAATTAAAAAGCTATAAATTATAAATATAATGAGATATAGCAAATGTAAGTCCATTTCCCCCACCCAAGTTTGTAAATGACAAGATTTATACTCTACTGTTTTTTACTATAAATGAATATACCTTATTTTGCTAAATAATTGTCATATTACCAGCTAAAGTGTCACGGCGAAAAGGACCTAGAACTACTTTGGACCTACCTAATTGTGGGTTGATTTATTTATAACATCCCTATTTTGAACCAATAATAATAGAGAAACTATTTGCTGTGTGGTAGAAAATAATCTGAAATCTAAATATAACTGATTGAGAGAAAGTAGGAATTAAATCAAATATATTACACTATTGTGTAACTATAATAACTTTAATTCGGATTTGCATACTTGATGCTATAAAAAATGGAGTTCTAGATTCTGTTGGCAATATAATCTGGATGATTCAATCCCCATTAATTCACTAGTATTGGTGTCTGAACTTAATCCTTATTTTCATTTTTGCAGATTTGTGATCTCATAACTAGTTAAGTATATTTACATGTTCTTCATATATCTAGTTACCTAGCTACTGATAAGCAAAATATTGTCTACAGACTAAAGTGAGGTTGTATAGCAGCTGTTGATTCAACTTTTAAAGGTAATTAATCATTTAATTTTTGAATGTCAATTATGTCCACTACCTATCTAACTACTAAATACTAATATTTAGTTTTTTACTGAATCTTATCACAATAATGATATAATAGTTGAAGCATATGTTTTAAAATAATCTTCATATGATTAGGTACTTAAAATTAGTATGTAAAATTTGTAATTACTTTTTTTCCAATTAGAACTAGCTGTAGCTAATAAATTTACAAAAAAATTGTATATATGTGCAATTCTCAACTAATTAAATTAAACACAAACATTGACAGTGTTTGATTATATCATTTGAAGATTACATAAATACCACAGAAGGGAAACTTTATTCTATCTAGAATAAAAGAAACCTTTTTCATTCAGTCTTTCAATTTATTTTATTTTGGGATAGGTACTTATAGTTTTTATTGCATTAACATATGATTTTTCAACTTAGTAAAAATGATGCATGTATCTATGCTTTTCAAAAAAAACAATATCACTATATAATAATAACCAATAATTTCTAATATTTTGTCAAAAGCTTCAATTGAATTACATCGAATGTATTCATTTTATTATTTTTATATTTTCTTTGTATTTTAATGCAGTCGGAGCAAAACATTTTCATTAACATTGAAAGATTTTTTTCTAAATTTATCTCTGTTTTCAACATTTCAGAAGATGGGAGGCAATAAATGCTGTGTTCCTGGCTGTAACTGCTATTACAATCTGCAGGATGAATACACTTCTGTTTCCAAATGATTTAGACAGAAAGAATATTGAGGATAAATGATGTTCATAATACTGTTCTTTTGTTTGTATTGAAGTTGTAGAAATAAATATTAGTTAACTTTAACAGAAACAAATGCCTGACTGAAGGTATATGTAACTATTGTTACCAGAAACTTTGTCCAATTAAAAAAGTAGCTATTGTATACAAAACTGCTTGCAAAATGTTATTTTTTATTATCCCACCAGAATGTGCGTTGAAAATTAATGAAAACAATGAGAATTTTAATCTTAATAAATCCACAATAATAATTGAAAAAAAATATATATTTGAAACTTTTCCAAGTGGTATAACTAAAGAGATAATTTTTTTTAATTTTCGAATTTATAAGCTTTTAGACAAAAAAAACAGTTTGATAACTATATTTTATTAAAATAACGGATTAGCATGTATAATATGTCCATGAAGGGTTTCAAAATAATAATTAAAATCTTGTTGAATCAAACTTCACTAAGGAACTGAAAATATTTCATAGGTCTAAACTCTAAAGTATAAACAGTAAGCAACTATATTTTAAACTAAATAAAGCTGTTTGAAGATGACATACCAATTTTAAATGATTAATAGAAGATGTTGATATCTTATCTGAAAAGAAGTGGAACCTTTTCCAGAAGTGTTCTTTTTTTCATTATTCAACACTAAAAATAGTACAATTGAGAGGTTTTTTGAATGATTGGAAGTCCTTTCAGAATTCAGACTAATTTGCAATGTAGCTCTAAAAAATAAGATTTAGCCAACATCTCTTCCACAAGAGTAGCCATATCAATAATGTATCTTGCAGAATTTGACTAGCATTATGAAAACCATTTCATAAAAATTCAACCTTCAAGTGACTGAAATATATGGGAGAAGGATATGACCAAGATATTTCAGCAAAAGTAGGTGTGGTGCCAGGCCATGAGTGGTGTCGATGCTTACTATGAATCATTTTTGAAAACATTAATCTGGAAAAGAGAACAATATTTATAAATTTATTCTATTAGCTATAGATACATGAACTAGCCCAAGAAATGAATTACTATCATTATGAAGTTGATTATGAAGATATGAAAATAACCATGATATTGATTTCATTATTAAGGTATGAGAAATATTCTATTATTAAATAATGAACTCAAGTTTAATCTATATATATATATAAATGATTTCTGGTCGTCTTTACCTTCGTCGGCTTCGTTCCTTGGAAGGCAGCAGCAAATTTATTTCACTTGATATGTTTGAGGACCTTAATTTAGCAGAAGTTCTGAAAAACATAATAAATTTTAGTATAAATAACTTAACATTCAAATAAAATGAATAAGGATTAATACATAATTATTTTTGAATCATTTAATAATGAAGTTTTAGGAATGAAAAGGGTAATACATATTGTGGCTAAGTCATGATGGTTTTATTATAAACAACTCACAGAGATATTAGCTGAGTTTGAGCATAGGTTTTCAAGATTAGATGTAATACATTACTTGCAGTACCTTTAGGCTTTAACTACATGATTTTTTACATAGATTTCTGAAAAGAACAGTTAATAGAATACATAATGAACTTCACTGAGTTATACATTCAGTAAATTACCAGCACAAACAATTTCAAATGTTTTTCTATTCACTCTATTATTATCTGAGATGAATGATATAACTTATAGTTAAGCACAGAGAGATTCTCTAGTTAAATTTTTCATAGGATATAGAGTAGAGCTACTAGCTATATCTTTATTTGAATTTGATGACTTGATGGTTCCATATGAATTTCATCAATCAATAGGTAAAATAACATCTCATTATTATTCAGCACATCTATTTTCTTCTGTAAGTAATTTCTGTTAGATTGTTGCATTCCTATTTTTAGAATGTCTCTATTAAATTATAATTTTTTAATGTAATATGGGCAAGGCATCTTTTATAAATGTGAATCTCTAATTAGTATTAGTTTATAAACTTGAGGACCTCCTGATTTTACTTACATAAATAGTTACCTATACTATATAGGCTATACCATGTCCATATACAGTATACTGAAAATAGTAATTAGGTACCTACCTACCCACTCCTGTCTCCTGAGTCTTGATTTGAATAGAAAGTAAAAAATGATAACTGATACCAATGTTGACACAGTTGACTGTTATTATATATATTTGATTGTTAATGATAAACAGATAATATTAGGTAAGATTCTGCAACCTTTTGAAGAGAAATTGTCTTTAAAAAAATAAAATCTTGGGAGACATATTAGTCATACTCTGCAGCCTGGCAGTAGGCTAGTCACAATAGTAGTGAGGAAACTGGGAAGTGGACCCATAATTTTATATTTGTTATCAAAATCTCTTTCTGACAGTCTTATCATATTATTTAAAACATTAATTATATAGCTAGGTACTTATTTAATATCTATGAAGAAAATATATTTGATCTGTTCTGTTTTTAATTTTGGAAGATGTTTCTAGCCTAGCTGACTAGGGACTTAGGTATATGTGTCACGCGCGTTTGAGTGATCTGCAATATCGACCGATTTCGCTGCGCAATCTGTTGATCAATAGTTTGCGCAGCCATCGATCGATATCGCAACCATCGATCGATTCCTGAGCGTTCGAATGATACAGGTTTTCTTTGTTTATACATTTAATTAATTGTTTCGTTTTTACTGGAAAAATACTTTTAAATACTTTTTTATATTTAATAAGTCAACCATCAGTCAATTGTTGCGCATTTGAATGATATGGATTTTGTTAGTTTATGCATCTAATTGTTACATTTAATAGAGAAACCATCAGTCGATTGTTGTGCGTTTGAATAATATGGATTTTCCTGTATCATTCGGACGCGCAGAAATCGATCGATCGTTGCGCTATCGATTGATATACGTAATAAAATGTGCCAATTTGATGTACAAACTAAAAAAAATCATATCATTCGAACGCGCAGGAATCGATCGATGGTTGCACTATCGATCGATGGCTGCGCAAACTATTGATCAACAGATTGCGCAGCGAAATCGGTCGATATTGCAGATCACTCAAACGCGCGTGACATATGAATGGTTCAGTCCGTTCTATTTTAAATTCATTAATTTTAACAGTATCAGATAAAAAGAATCGGAAAAAAAACTTCAGTCCTATCAATCATGCCTTTGGCAATATTTTCATTCCCTATTTACTTATTAGAACTATCGTCAGACCACTCTAAATTGGTTTAAACTGTAAAATAATGCGAGGACAACCTCCATTTTTTATTGAATCGCCATCAAGCTCTTGTGTATATATACGATTTTTAAATGGATTAAATACGATCAGATCAGTTAAAATAGCACTACTATAGTAATTGACTAATTACAAATCCATTGGTATAGTTTATTTTATCATTACATAACTATAAGTTGCTTAAATAGGCAATTTATAAAAAATAGACACAGACTGAGTTCGCGGTTTGTTTTGATTTTTTAGGACCACTTTGAACAGCTGTCATTTTCGGGAATCTGGCCTGATCAACTATAGACGGCCATGATTGTATGCGGTTTGCGGAATAATGATCGTAAACCTTAGTTCAATAATAATTTGTTATAAACTCATTTTTTTCCCGGAGCCTGGAGAGGACCTTTAAACGTTTTGGGTAAGATACGCACTACGCCTTTGAGGATTTGTGTCAATGACACGAACTACCCCTTTGATGCTTTTTGTCTGAAATACGCACTACTCCTTCGATGCTTTTTGTCTAAAATACGCATTACCCCTTTTATGCTTTGTGTCATTTTGGTGCGTTCCCGTGCTGAAGAACTCGAAGAACGTCCCTCAGTTCTACGAAAACCAACCGTTCCCGTGATGAAGAACGTTCGTCAAGTTCGTGGAACTCGACGACACGGTAGATAAGGTGCGTTCCCGTGCTGAAGAACTGCTAAGTGTAAAGTTAAGTGTTGGTACTGAAAGAAAAACTCAGTATTGGTACTAAGTGAAAATTAAGTGTAAGTGCTTGATGATAAGTTTAGAAATAAGTGAAAATTGATAATGAAATAAGTGAAGGATCTTTCTTTTTGTGGTGGCAGAGGTGAATACCTGAACGGGAAGTGAGGAGGACTGACCCGCTGAAAAGGGTATCAACGAAGCTACATCTTGATCTTGACTCGAAGAACGTTCCTTCAAGGTACGAAGAACGGTCCCTCGGTTAGCGTTCCCGTGCAACCACTTCAATGTGTATGATTCCGTGGTTTAGGAATTAATATCACTAATTAATTAGGGATACACTGAAGAAACGCTAGAACACTTCATTATGGAACGTACCTACGCACTATTCTGATATTAGACTTGAATATGAAATGAGTGAGGCAAGTATTCAGGATATTCTGGGTTTTGTTGAAAATAATGAGGATGTGGAAAAATTAAAAAGGTTTATGAAGAAAATTTGGTTGAAAAGGAATTATGCTTTTTAGAGCGGATGAATGACAGATTTTTTTGAAAAGGTTTTGAGATCTGTAAATTTGTTGTGTTGTGAACCTGTGTGTATGTCTCTTATGTCTGTTTCCTTCATCTGTAAGGACGACAAATAGAAGAGGTAATTTGTTGGCAAGTTCTTTTGTCCCTTTCCACTGGCAAGGGTTACAATAGGATCCAGTCCACTCTCTTCCTCTGTCATAGGTAATGAGTTGTATGATTTTTTGTTCTCCCTGTATCAAGTGATTATAAAAGTTGTTATGTAGTTTTATTTTAAAAAATTTCTTCTATAATCATGTGTGTATTTAGTATTATATTTTGTGTGTAGGGTGTTTGTGCCAGTAATCGGCATACCTCTAGTAATCGGAATAGCAGTCACATTGAGTATAATTTTCTATATAATATATTAAGGAATAGAGGCATACATACTAAATTATTAAAGAATCAACCCAGTCTGCAGAATATGTGAGATATTTGGGATATTCTCTCCGAACAATTTTGAATTAATTCCTATATTTACATTAATTTTGCTACGAACACTTTTGAATTAATCCCTATATTTACATTAATTTTGCTACGAACAAAATAAGAGATCTCTACGAACACTTTACCAGTTTCTGCAGACTGGGAATCAACCACTATAATTGATTATAATTCTTTCTAATCATTTAACCTCACAAATTAACAGGTAGCTTCCAATCATTGTCGGAAAGTCAAGTTATCGGTCAGTTCGTTGTATTTTTCGTAAGAGAACGGTTCCTCTTTGAAACTCCTGAGTGTGTTTCAGTAGCTTTTAATGTACAAGGTGAATGTTTTTCTAGAAGTACAATTTACGATCTATCAGGGCATTTTAAAATTTAAGCAAACAAATACTTACTTTTTATTTAAAATGGTAGTCCGATCACTAGATTATCAGAACATCTAATTTTAATGTTCGGACAGACTGGCCGATTAAACATAGAATCCATCCGTCCACCCTGACGATTACTGGAAAAACTTCCCGTCATGCGTCCGATAACAAACTGGTATTTTAACTCATTAATTTAGATAGTTACATTGACCGATAACATTAATGAATGAATTTTGAGATAGTTACGCTTGTATATTCTCCGAATTAAATACGTTATTACATATGATAACAAGATATGATTACTTTAACGTCAAATATATAAATATTTTACATAATCATACCCACTTATATAGTGTCACGTGTGAATTATATATGGCGTTTGTCAATAACCAAAATACGTAAAATTCAATTAGAAGGATTTAGAATCAACAGAAAACAGGACTTCCACTCCAGGTTGTGACGTCATTGATAGCGACAAAGAATGGTTGAATCTACATCACAATAGTGGAAGAGGGCAAACCAAAGGGAATGTAGAGGGCATATATAACGGCATTTATTTTTTAAGAGGACATTCTAATTATGTCCCGTTTAAACTTAAATAAAGCAACAGCTATTTAGGGGCCGAAAATTACTTAGGAACTTAGCTTTGGAACTATTTCAATGAAAATCTAATTGAGGTAAAGCAATTTCAAAACAATTTTCATCAGTAAATAAAATGTGTTATAGACTTATTATCACTTATAGTTAGCATTATAATAAGGCTAAGATATCTGCAACTAAATAGACATGAAATGCGCATGACAATTACGGCTTGCTTTTATTTAAAATAGTTACCCCTTTTTTCAGAACTATTCTAATCAAAGAAAACGTATAGAGGCTGCTGGCTGGATAACTAAATTAATAGATATTACTGAATACCAATCTGAGTCTGCTGACAAATGAATAAATTAAGCATTGATTGTCAATTTTAAAACATCTGAATATAATCTATGTATACTTGGCAGACGAATCAAATATATGATAAACCTTATAATTTAAAGTAGCCGTTGATTCTTAAAGCGGGTAATTTTTTCCTCTTGTATGTAGAAGGTAGCAGTTGTAGAAGTTTCAGCTTATGTAAATAAATAATCACATTTATATAAAATAACTTAGTTTTCAATTCTGGTGTATGGCAAACAACAATGTATAACATGTTCAAACTTTCGAATGAAATGACAACACTAAAATATAACGTATTTTTAACCATTGACGAAGTGTTTGATTGTGTGTATGGGTAGGTAATAATAATATAAACATAATACTTACTAGTTACTATTACTTTGTACAGAAGGAATTACATTAATAAAAAATACACATTAGGTATGACTAAATCTATTACTAGTAATAATTAGAAGCGGGAGACTAGTTATACTATATACTATTTTATTAATCAGTCACTAATCAACAAGTATGACGAACATTAGTTCCTTATGATTGGCCACCTGACGATAATAGAATTGGAAGTGACCGAACATGGATATTGCTATGACGATTACTAGCATTTTAGACTAATGGGACATTTTTACTTTTAATTGCATAATTAATAACATAAATATGTTTATGTGTAAAGCGATTGGAAAGATAAAAATTCCAGCTTTCTAATTATAGTTGCATCGCGTTGGTAGCGTTTGTATGTGACTTGTTATTGGTATTTGTTTGTAATTTATCCTTAAGTGACCGATTACTGGCACAAACACCCTATGTTGATTATCTGTGAATAAATGTGTGTTTGTGGGTATGAATGCTCCTGTCTCCCTCCTTGAGAAGGGGACAGTGTAGTACCTAAATAATTTTAAATGTGTGTATGAATGCTCCTGTCTCCTTCCTTGAGAAGGGGACTGTGTAGTAAATAATTAAAAATGTGTGTATGAATGATTGTGGGTATGAATGCTCCTGTCCCCTTCCTTGAGCCCCAAGTAAAATAGTATGTCTCATAAACTCACCATTTGTCTCTCCAGCTCTCTCCAAAATTCAAAAAATTCTCTCCAAAATGATCAAATTTTGTATGAATGATTGTGTCCTGTCTCCTGAGTGTTTGAGTATAGTTATGTATCTAATATATGTGTGTTTCTTTGTTTTTAATATTCGGTGTGGGTATATGTGAGAGATATTTAACATTGTATGTTATATGTGGAGAAAATGCTAAATAGAGTTTATATTCATCTGTCATGTTTTTACTGAATATCTTTTTAGAATTTGATAGCTGTATGCTAGTTTGTTTATGGAATATTATCAATTTTAATTAAAAAAATTCAAGCATTAATACATTTTTATCTCATGCAAATTTTCCCTTGAATCTCTTGCCCAAGTAAAATAGTATGTCTCATAAACTCACCATTTGTCTCTCCAGCTCTCTCCAAAATTCAACAAATTCTCTCCAAAATGATCAAATTTTCATAAATTCTCTCCAAAATAACATTGTAGCATAGGAGTCTTATTAGGAGAAAAATAGATAAAACTCTCCATTTGCATTTGAAGGGCTCAAAATAACTGTCTCAAACTCGCCATTAAAATGGCGAGTTTGGACATGCTTTATTACTTGGTCTCTTGCAAGTTTCTATGTGTAAGTTTTATTTTAGCTTTATTTTAGTTTTGAAAATTTAATTTGAAAGTAAATAAGTTTTTAATCTGTAACTTTTTTATATAACTTTTTTTTTTAAAGAAAAGGACTCTGATGAACGGTAGACTTCTTTATCTGGGACTGGACCCTGACTTTGTCTTGGCCCAGATGCCAGACAGCAATTTAAGATAAAAGTGACTAAAAATCATAATGGGAGTGCTAATATACATAGCATTACTCCAGATTACAAGTCATACAAGTCATATTAACAATCACTAATTTGGTTTGGTGGGCTTAATTAATTATCAATTAATCTCAAAACATGTAATATTATGTCAATTATCAATTACATACAGTATTCTATTTAAAGCTTATAGGAAACAGTACTGTATTTAGAAGTGAGTGCAAAACGTATACGTACGTAGATAATGGAAATTAAAATTTTGATAGACCTATCATGATCTACGATAACTCCTCCCACTTTGCGAGTGGAGTGTCTGATTACCGACACGTTTTTCTAGATGGATACTAGGTATTATACTATAAGTAACTCAGGTTAGATATCTAGGTAAATATTTATATTAGGTATATAATCGACTAGATAAAATACCTAGATATATATTTATATTATATATCGTCTAGTTATCCCAGTCTGTTACTGTCTGTATTTGGTGCACAAAATCCCACTGACTTTTTGAAAAAGCTGAAAACAATCCACCATAAATTTCCAGTAATTTGACTGATCCACCAACATTTTACCCAATTTTCCACCAAAAATTAATGGTAACATAGGAATAAATAGCTAGATATCCACCGAGTTTGCTAGAATATTATTTTAAAGGGGCAAAAATTCCACCAACATGTCGGTGGAATTTACCATGAAATACAGACTGGACTCTGCCAGAATATTATTTTCAAAGGGAAAAAATTCCACCGACATGTCGGTGGAATTTACCACGAAATACAAACTGGTAGTTATCCACCAGACTGCAAGAACTGGTAAAGTGTTCTCCAAGAAATCCTCCATTTTGGCTTCTGTTCTCAGTAAAATACATGTAAATATAGGTGAAAATTAAGGATTGTTCGCACAGAAAATGTCAAAAATGTCTCATGTTTTGCAAACTGGGTTATCCAGTCTGCAGAATATGGAACATTTTTCCAAGACTCTCTGCGGAAGTTTTTGATTGAATTTTTAGAAATTGGAGATCTCTGCGGGAGATCTTGAATTAATTCCTATGTTACCATTAATTTAGTGCGGGAGATTCTGAATCTGCTACTGAGAGTCAGAGAGTAACTGTCTCTCAAATTAAAATCTCTGCGGGAGAAGAGACACATTCTGCCAACTGGGTAGTTATCTAATTACACATTTATATTATATAATATAATATATATAATCTCCTAGATTATCAGGTAATCATTTTTTAAATCCATGCTTGTTTCTAAAATAGCTAAATTGTTAGTTATTGACTATCAGCAACAACATAATATTTTTCCAATGAATTAATTATGCAGAATCACGAACACATACATTTCAGTTTCCTGATCATAGTGCTCTCGTCTGGACGCGAACACAGACAGAAATGAGATTGCTCGTGTTCGTCCGAGCAAAAGTATTTCCAAACTCAGGGCATTTGTCGGAGCGTCTGGACGGGGCTTAACCGAGAGACTTTACTTCATACCCAAGTAATAAATCATGTCCAAACCCCCCCTTTTTTCCAGTTTGTATTTGGTGCATTGAACTCCTCTGACTTTTTATAAAATCTGAGAAATAGCTGCCAACATTTTTCATCAATTTGTCTAGTCCTCCGACATTTTTTCAGTTTCTCCTCCAAAAATTAATGGTAATATAGGAATTGATAGCCGAATATCCTCCGACATTGCAGGAATTTTTTATTTGAGAAATTGAATATCTCCTGAGATATCATTGGAATTTACCACCAAATACAATCTGGCTATTTTAATGGTAAGTTTGTGGCAGTTATTTTGAGCCCTTCAATTGCAAATGGCGAGTTTTATCTATTTTTCTCCTCAGCTACAATGTTATTTTGGAGAGAATTAATGATAATTTGATCATTTTGGAGAGAATTAATGATAATTTGATCATTTTGGAGAGAATTAATGATAATTTGATCATTTTGGAGAGAATTTGTAGAAATTTGGGGAAAGCTGGAGAGACAAATGGTGAGTTTATCTTTATGAGACATACTATTTTACTTGGCTTTGTACCTTGAAGCCATGTTCTAAAGTATGGACAAAGTCGCCAGTATATTGGTGACTTTTGAGGGGTTAAATAAGTTGGAAAACCTGTAAATAACAAGTAAATCACTCATAAAATAGTCTCAAGAGATACACATGCATCAGGCACGAAGCATAAGGATGTTTTCAAGTGTAAAATCTTCACTGGGAAGCCTAATTTCTCCTTTAAAGTGTCTTAAATTTGGCGACCTGGATCCATTTTCTCACTAAACTGGCGACTTTTCTGCCACACTTTGAAACATGGCCTTGAAGGAACGTTCTTCGAGTTCTTCAGCACAAAAACGCACCATTTTAAAGACACGCACTATCTATTTGATACTTTGTTTAAGACATGCACTAATTAACTTTTGATGCCTTGTGTCTAAGACACATTTTACTAAGGAACTGATGCTTGCTGGATAGACAGCAGACAACAGCACCACTGGACGACAAATACCCCATACCTCGAACAATAATTATAGGTATCTCTACATATAATGAAGGCACTATCCCTTTGAAGCTCTGTGTTGAATACACGCACTGTACCTTTGAGGCTTTGTGTCAGAGACACGCACTTCTCCTTCGGAACTTTGTGTCAGACACGCACTATCCCCTTTGTCCTTTGATGCTTTGTGTATGGGATGCACTACCCCTTCGAGACTTTGTGTTAAACACGCATTACCCCTTTGAGGCTATGTATACATATATCAAGCACTTATATAAACATATGTCAGTATATTTATATCAGAAATAAACTGCAAATGTACCTGTGGCTGTGTAGGGTGTATCAGGTTATTCATATTTAAATCAATTGACGATATTTTCGGTATTGGTATAATTCAAACATCATACTAATTAGGTTAAACTTCTTAACTGCAAAAATAAAGATGTTAGACCAAATGTACCTGTGACAACACCCGAGATTGGGTTTGGTAGCTACATTTGACTGCAGTATCTTTCTCGAGAAGAGATAATCGTGATTCGTGAATGAATCACGATATATTGGAGGAGAGTGCAAGGGATTGTGGTTTGAGTATAAGTAGGGAGAAGAGTAAGTGTATGGTTTTTAATGGTGGGGGTGACGTTGGAGAGAGTGAGATCAGAGGGATGGAAGTGGTGGAGGAAGTTAGATATCTGGGAGTGATGGTGAGACCGTGAGTGCAACTTGCAAGGAAGGATTGTTTCAGTCAGGGAAAATAAGAAGGAAAAGATAAGGAGTGCGGAGAGAATGGTGAATGTAACCACCTACTCAGTTGTGGAGAGGTCCTGTGCCAGTCTGTATTTGGTGCACAAAATCCCACTGACTTTTTCAAAAAACTGAAAAAATCTACCATAAATTTCCAGTAATTTGGCTAATCCAACATTTTCCAAATTTATCCACCGAAAATTAATGGTAACCCAGTCTGCAACTCTGCAGAATATGGAACATTTTTCCAAGACTCTCTGCGGGAGTTTTGATTGAATTTTAGAAATCTGAGATCTCTGCGGGAAATCTCGAATTAATTCCTATGTTACCATTAAAACAATCCTTAATTTCCTTCTATAGTTACATGTATTTTACTGAGAACATAAGCCAAAATAGGGGATTTATTGGAGAATATTTTACCAGTTCTTGCAGTCTGGGATTTTAAATCTGCTACTGAGAGTCGGAGAGTAACTGTCTCTCAAATTAAAATCTCTGCGGGAGAAGACGCATTCTGCAGACTGGATTGGTAACATAGGAATAAATAGCTAAAAATCCACCAACTTTGCCAGAATATTATTTTCAAAAGGGAAAAATTCCACAGACATGTCAGTGGAATTTACCACAAAATACAGACTGAAATGTATTTGACAGACTACTGATTGGTAAAACACTAAAACTTTTTGGAAGAGTGTGGTGCTGCCGGGGGCGTTGCTTGCGGGAGAGGTTAGGTTATGTTATGGTGTGGAATAAGATGGAGATTGGGAAGTTTCAGAGATTGGAGAATGGGGTTTGGAGAAGGATCTTGAGGGCATCTACTTAAGCACTAGTGATAGGTCTGCAGAGCTGTTTTCCATTTGCATCCCAGTTTCAGTGCGTGCACAAAATTTAGTGTGCGCCCTGACGCTATGAAACTGGGGTGCAAATGGAAATTGCAGTGCCATCTAGTGACACCCGATCGCAATCTCTATTGTGAACAAACAAATAATTAAAATATGGCTAATGGGAATGAAGATGTGTCCCAGTCTGTATTTGTTGCACAAAATTCCACTGGTTTCTTGAAAAAGCTGCAAAAAATCCACCATAAATATCCAGTAATTTGGCTGATCCACCAACATTTTCCCATTTTTCCACCGAAAATTAATGGTAACATAGAAGTAAATAGCTAAAAATCCACCAACTTTGCCAGAATATTATTTTCAATGGAGAAAAATTCCACTAACATGTCGGTGAAAGTTACCACGAAATACAGACTGCGATGTGCCCACTACTTTCAAGTGCATATTATTAAATAGTTTGGTATTTGGTTTCTCTCCAAATTCCAAGGCTCCCGATAGTAGATAGCTACCTACCACATACAATTAGCTAGTTAGACTTCCTTTGTAATATTTTATTCGTTCAATTTGGTTAATTTGCATTTGCTGGGTATAGTGGTCACAAATGAACAATTATTTAAACCATAATTAAGAAAATACGCACTGAGTTTTCAGTTTTCAGTGCACGTACCTGCTATTTTATTGGGTTGTTGAAATCTCAGGGCGTCCGAGATTTTGGACGTTCGAATCATTTTCCATTTAAACCCCAGACAATTGGGGTACAAATGGAAACTTTTTTTTTCACGCCCTGATGCACTAAGTGTGTTCCCTGACGTCCTCAGTGCGTGCACGATAGCATTTGGGGTGCGAATGGAAAACGGCTCAGGGTGAAGTAGGGTGCTCGTCAGCTCAGCTTTGGCAAGGGATATGATGATGAATTTTAGGTTTGGTGGGTTCTTAATGAACACTGGGAATGAGGTACTGAGGGATATGGTTGGGAGGGTGAGGGAGAGGAATGGTGGTAATTCATGGATGAGAAAGATTTAGGAGTATATGGCAGAGGTGAGTTTGGACTGGGAGGCCCTGAGGGTGTTAGATGGCGGGGAATTGGGAAGAATACTTAGAATAGTTGATAGGTGGGAGGAGGGTCCATACAATTACCGGAACGGACCATGAATTACCGGAACGGACCATGAATTACCGGAATGGACCATGAATTACCGGAACGGATTTGTTTTATTGAGAAATAGTCCTTGTTAATTCGTTTAGGAATACATTAGGTCTATTTATGTTCCAATTGATATCATATTTTACCATTTTATACCCATTTCTGCTCGTACATTTGCTACCAAACATCTGCAACCTAGTCGTAAACTTTACAAGAGTATATGCTGAAATTTGATTTCTTTGCATAACCTTGTTAAGAAATATTTTAAGGGGGAACTAAAGTAATTTTAATACTGCAATCAATATTATAGTCTTAATGAGAAGTATTTTGGTTTTATTTTGTGTATCCATTACTAGTATGTGTTGATATTCTATTAATCAGGATTTTCAATTTTATGCAACATATAAAATTTATTTCATATTTAATCAGGTAGTACCTAGGTAAATTCATAACTGCTATCTGTCTCATTGAAGTAATGATAACCCATGACTTAATAAACATATACATATGTATATTAATATATGTATATAATATATTAAATGAAACAAAAATATTTTAAACCTATAACACGGAATCACATAATCACGGACTACCTAAGTGACCCAGTCTGCAGAAACTGGTAAAGTGTTTGTAGAGATCTCTTATTCTGTTTGTAGCAAAATTAATGTAAATATAGGGATTAATTCAGAAGTGTTCGTAGCAAAATTAATTTAAATATAGGATATATACAGAATTGTTTGGAGAGAATATCCCAATTATCTCCCATATTCTGCAGATTGGCCTAAGTCATCATGTCATGTCAATTTTCTGTTTATGTTTCAGATGTGTGGTAGCGAATATATGAACAGAAATAAGTATAATATGATAGAATATGACATCAATTGGAACATAAATAGACACAATGTATACCTAAATGACTTAACAAGTACTACTTCTTAATAAAACAACTCCGTTCGGTAATTCATGGTCCGTTCCGCTAATTCATGTTCCGTTCCAGTAATTGTATGAACCGGTGGGAGGAGAGTAGATGGAGAAGGGAGGTGGAAAGCAGAAGTACAGAGAGAAGGAGGGAATAAGGGGAGAAAGTCTGCTGTTCAGAGTGAGAACAAATTCTCTTAGGTTGGGATGGAGTGAGAGATTTTGGGGAGGGGATGTTGGGTGTAGGATGTGTGGTGTGGAGGAGGAGACTTTGGAGCACTTCTTGCTGGAGTGTCCTAAGCTGGTGGAGGTGAGGGAGAGATATGGGGTGGTGAGTATCAAGTCTACAAAAGATGCATGAAGTTGTGAAGTTTATCTGGCGACTATTGAGGCCTTGAAATTAGTTTCCTGAATTATCCAGTGACAATTTTCTAATTAATTCCTATGTTTTCATGTAATTTTGAGATTTTTGGCCATTTTGGAGAGAAATTGGAAATTCTTTGGAGAAAAATTGCCCAAAAAATTAAATATCTGGAGACTGATTGTGCATGCTTTGCAGACTGGGTGAGTATGAGTGGTGTGATGAGCTTTGGTGAAAGGAATCTTGATCATTGATGGGGTGTGGAGTTTTCTGGAGGAGGCATGGAGGGAGAGGGGGTTGTTGGCTGTGGAGGGGATGGTGCTGCCAGGGGGTGGGGGTTGAGGACTGGAGGAGGAGGTCCCAGCCCTGCGGAAGCCAGTCTGCAAAGCATGCACAATCAGTCTCCAGATATTTAAACTCACTTTCTTATATGTCTCCTGTAAGCTCACAGTGTTAAAAGGCGGTACGTATGCGTCAGTGAAAGAAGGCATGCGCTGTTGAATGGTAGTTTTCATGACGCATACGTCTATTCCTGAGAGAAAAGGAAAGACGCACGAGTCCCATGACTGGTGGGACTTCTTGCGCTTTTTGGTTCAATTTTTGAGTTGTCTACACTGAACGCATTTCATTTAGCGTGTCAAAACTTGAAACAATGTGCCCTCACGCTAGGATAGTATCAGTAGGTAGTTGGAAATTTGAATAATTAACCCTAGAACGGTTACATAAGTGAAATTCACCCCTCATTTTTAAGTTTTTTGAAACTCAATGTTTTGAATGTATGTTGTGACTACAGTGATTGTGTGAACTATTTCCATTAGGTTTTTTTCCTTAGCCTAATTCGGAAAAATTCCTTCCCCAGTTACCATTTACGTGTGTTAATGCCATATGGGTGTTATTACATACATATTTTTGTAGGGGGGTAAAATATTGAGTGATAGCAATCAGTCAGAGAATGCTCCCATCACATAAGAATACACACGCAAGAGGATAAGAAGATAAGGATTATTATATTTTTTAGCTAGCCAAAAAATAATATAACTTCCTTTTAATGATTACTTTTTGTTATGTAGCTAATTGTTACATTTTTGAAAGAGATTTTTAATGTACTTCTTTAATTGTAATTTCCATTTTAGAAAGGTAGGCACAAAGAAGAGTTGTATTTTATTTTGTATCTTAAAAATGAATGATTTCGTTCATAAGTATTTTTATTAATTATTTTATTTGGGTGAAAAACTCCCGAGCCTTCGTTCTATTTTAGTAAATTGGAGGGTAACCGTTCTACGGTTAATAGGTTCCATAGTACTTCTGTGGAAGAACCGAAGCAGCGAGTGTAGTTACTCTATGAATATGTTATTTATCACCTTCGCAGAATGCGGGAAGGTAATATTTTAGCAGTCGTTTATTTATTTATCATCTTGCTATTCACTTATCTGAAAAACTTTTCAACCAAATTGCCTGAAATTTGGTGAAGTGATTGGTCCATGTCCAGTGACCTGCTGGTAGAATTTTAGGAATGACCCGGTCAAAGGTCAAGGTCATGGTCAAAAAGTATTGCACCATATTACATGAAACTTGGTGGGACGATTGATCAATATACAGGAACCATTTTGTTATATTTTTGGAGCAATCGGGTCAAAGATCAAGGTCAAGGCCATTTGTAACTCGATAATTTAAAAAGTATTCAACCAGATTTTTTGAAATTTGATGGTACAATTGGTCAATCTACAGGAACCATCTGTTAGAATTTTGGGAGCAATCTGGTCAAAGTTCAAGGTCATTTATAACTCAATAACTCAAAAAGTATCAAATCATATTGCATGAAACTTGGTGGGATGATTGGTTATTATCCAGTTAGCAGTTTATTAAATTTTGGGAGAGAACGGGTCAATGCGGCGGTGAAGGTATGCTCTCTACAAAGCGCACCTAATCTAGTTTCTATTTTTTCACTCAACAGTGTGTCAAATGACTTTTCTTCATATATTATAGCTATCGGTTATTTTTATGCAACTGTTTATAATATGAAAAATGTATGTAATTATTTACACATGAAAATACTACTATTCATAAAGGTAATGGTAATCGGTAGCAATCAAATAAGACTTTGCACAGAAGAGCACTTGCAACATTGAGAGAATGTTATTTCTCCTGTGGTCTTGATATTTTAAGTGAGACACTCGGCAATAAAGTTGAAACAAATCTGACGATCAGATGTGGACAGAATCTTCGTGCCTCTTTCTATTCAACTTAAGGCATGCGTCAATGGAAAATTGAATTGAAAGTTGAAAGGAAAGTAGAAGCGCTAGTTGAAAAGAAATTTGAACAGGCGTGGACATACCTTAACCATTTTCTGATGAAAAGATATTTGGAGTTGAAGCTGATTGAGAAAGCTGGTGAGGCCATGAAGAGAATGTCAAGATGCAAGAAAATTGTCAGCATTTCTGTAAGTAGCTACCTTTGATCAATAATTATCATTTAGATTCCATATCTAAAGATACTGCTTGATAATTTGATATTTACCCATTGCAATTTTTATTATTTTTTTCTAGTTTATTCACCCAATTTATTCAAGTTAGCTAATGAATTTTCTTATTCTTCATTCTTTGGACATAAAATTCTAAAAATATATGAGGAACGCACTGCACTCTTTGGTGAGTTGTTTGTTACATTTTATTGATTTGTAGTATTATATTTATATAAATATATTGAGATCATTGATAGTAGCATTAATAGAAATATTTAGCTATTACTCATTTTTATCAATCATTTCGTCAAAATCTACAATTAAGATTTTTTCATAATAGGTAGTTGCGATAGCTAGATTCATTCTTATTTATTAATATAAAATTGTTGTGGTGAACTTTTTTTTTTTTATTCTGTTGAAAATTTATAAGTTCCACATTTAAGTTACGGTACTGATTACTATCAACTTTTTTTGAAGGCATTTTACTTGCTTTATTTATTAAACTGGCTGCCAGGTTACATAACAGAATTGGAATTATCAAGCCTCTATGAGTTAATATTTGATAAAATTGAAACCATTTTCAAATTATTTTGAGACAAAATATAACAATATCTTGACCACAAATTTAGATACTATGTAATGATGAAAACTTGATTTGGGACTCAGGTGTGATCAGAATACTCTCATTGCGAGACACTGGTTGTACGGAGTTACCTATCTAACAAGTAAATCATCTATCTAATGACTCACTGTATAGGTAATGATAAAAACTTGATTTAGGTCTCAGGTGTGATCAGAATACTCTCATTGCGAGACACTGGTTGTACGGAGTTACCTATCTAACAAGCAAATCATCTACCTAATGACTCACTGTATAGGTAATGATAACTTGATTTAGGCCTCAGGTGTGATCAGAATACTCTCATTGTGAGACACTGGTTGTACGGAGTTACCTATCTAACAAGCAAATCATCTACCTAATGACTCACTGTATAGGTAATGATAAAAACTTGATTTGGGCCTCAGGTGTGATCAGAATACTCTCATTGCGAGACACTGGTTGTACGGAGTTACCTATCTAACAAGTAAATCATCTACCTAATGACTCACTGTATAGGTAATGATAACTTGATTTAGGCCTCAGGTGTGATCAGAATACTCTCATTGCGAGACACTGGTTGTACGGAGTTACCTATCTAACAAGTAAATCATCTACCTAATGACTCACTGTATAGGTAATGATAAAAACTTGATTTAGGCCTCAGGTGTGATCAGAATACTCTCATTGCGAGACACTGGTTGTACGGAGTTACCTATCTAACAAGCAAATCATCTACCTAATGACTCACTGTATAGGTAATGATAACTTGATTTAGGCCTCAGGTGTGATCAGAATACTCTCATTGCGAGACACTGGTTGTACGGAGTTACCTATCTAACAAGCAAATCATCTACCTAATGACTCACTGTATAGGTAATGATAACTTGATTTAGGCCTCAGGTGTGATCAGAATACTCTCATTGCGAGACACTGGTTGTACGGAGTTACCTATCTAACAAGCAAATCATCTACCTAATGACTCACTGTATAGGTAATGATAACTTGATTTAGGCCTCAGGTGTGATCAGAATACTCTCATTGCGAGACACTGGTTGTACGGAGTTACCTATCTAACAAGCAAATCATCTACCTAATGACTCACTGTATAGGTAATGATAACTTGATTTAGGCCTCAGGTGTGATCAGAATACTCTCATTGTGAGACACTGGTTGTACGGAGTTACCTATCTAACAAGTAAATCATCTACCTAATGACTCACTGTATAGGTAATGATAACTTGATTTAGGCCTCAGGTGTGATCAGAATACTCTCATTGTGAGACACTGGTTGTACGGAGTTACCTATCTAACAAGTAAATCATCTACCTAATGACTCACTGTATAGGTAATGATAACTTGATTTAGGCCTCAGGTGTGATCAGAATACTCTCATTGCGAGACACTGGTTGTACGGAGTTACCTATCTAACAAGTAAATCATCTACCTAATGACTCACTGTATAGGTAATGATAACTTGATTTAGGCCTCAGGTGTGATCAGAATACTCTCATTGTGAGACACTGGTTGTACGGAGTTACCTATCTAACAAGTAAATCATCTACCTAATGACTCACTGTATAGGTAATGATAAC
>CANNZV010004908.1:0-33551 GCA_947561585.1 Caprella mutica
GTTTGCAGTACCACTTGCATCTTTAAAACAAATTGAGTCATATGGTAAACCACTATCAAGAATTTGTCTTAATGTTTTTTCATAGAATGCAACATCATGAGCACCTTCACATTTAGGTGGTAAATCCATCATTGTTACAACGGCTTCATGTTTAAGTCCGTGTTTTTTAATACACTGTGCAGAGTATTCTAAGTTTTGAACATCATTTAAAGCATCAAAGTTTCTGATTGTTGTTGTACCATGTTTAGCAAACATTTTAGCATGTAAATCAATTAATTCTCTACTACCAGTATCTAACATAACTGTATTAATACCTCTTGCTAATGTTTGTAAATTTGCATCAGGACCAACTATAGATCTAAACTTATCCATCATTTCAAAAGCATTCTCTTGCAGATAAAAATAAAGTGATTGGAATCTTGCTCCTCCACCGAATTCAAAATGTGTAATACCAGCTTCTTTTGCAGCTTCTACAGCTGGAAAAAAATCATCCATAAGAACACGACCACCAAATACAGATTGAAAACCATCTCTAAATGTTGTGTCCATTACATCAATATATTTTTTTGACATTGTTATTTACCTTTGTGATTGTTATAGTGTATAATTGCCGCTGTAATTGCCGCTGTAGTGTCTCTGTCATCAGTAGTTTCAGGTTTTGCTTCTGGCTTCCATGAACAGACTTGTTGTTTCTCTTCAGTAGGAAAAAATTTTGCTATTAAAAACGCTTGTAATTTCAATACAAAAATCATAATCGTTAAAAATAAAAAAACAACACCCATTCCTAAAGCCATAAATTTTAAGGCTTCTGAGACTAAATTTATTTCTTCCATAAATTACTCCATTATTTTGTTTTTAAAAGTAGGTTAAAGTAACCACTTCAAACTAAAATTTCCATATTTTATAAAAAAAATGCTTTAGGACTGATTTATTTTCTCATTTTTAAGTTGGAATTTTGAGAATTGCTACACTCATGCTATATTTTATAATATGATTTCGCATAGTTTATAAATGAATAAATCAATCTTTTTTGTTAATTTGTTGTATTTTGCACTCATTTTATATCCTTAAATATTTTGTATTTTTAAAAGTATTGCAAAATAAAGTATAAAAAAGTAAAAAAATTGCAAAATGCAATATTATTAATAATAAAGTTGAAAAAATGTGATATAATATATCAAATTAATTAAGGATGAAAAATGTTTAATATAAATGAAATTATAGAAAAACTAAGAGATGTTTTATCTAGTGAAAAAAATGATGGTAAAGTTTTTGATAAAGAGATAGCCACTGCATTAGATTTAACGAGTGTTAATTTCGCAACAATGAAAAAAAGAAATAGTGTACCTTTTTCAAATATCTTGGATTTTTGTGCATTGAAAAAGATATCTATTAATTGGATGCTATATGGACAAGATCCAAGTAGTCTTATAGATACAACAGATAAGTATTGGATAAAATATTTTCCAACTGTAAGTGTAAGTGCAGGTGGAGGTGCCTATGATGAAGATGATAGGTATGAAAAACTAGATTTACCAGATTTTTTTATTGATTTAATTGGTGGTAAAGAAAATGTAAAAAATATTGAAGCAATAAATGTTACAGGTGATAGTATGGAACCAACTTTAAATAATGGAAATATTATATTTATTGATAAAACAAAACAAAATGTACACAAAGATGGAATATATGCATTTATAAATGAAAATGGTTTATTTGTAAAACGTATGCAAAGAAGAGTAGATGGAGGATTAGATGTGATATCTGATAATAAAGAGTATCCTACACAAATTGTGCATAAAAATGAAATAAACGTATTGGGTAAAGTTGTTAGTTCAATAGGAAAAGTTTTTTAAGCTTAAGCTTAATCTTAATATACAATTTGATATAATATTTAAAATTTAAATTATATGGAGTAAACAAATTGGATACCTATCCCCCCTTGTTGTTAGTAAAGAGTAAAAAAGGTTACTTGTGGAATATTTAGTCTTTTTATTTTTTCTTGTTATTGGTGTTTCTTTTTTGTGTTCTATATTAGAATCAATTCTATTATCGACAAATGTATCTTATATTTCTGTAATTGAACAAGACAATCCAAGTGCTGGTAAATTACTTAAAGATTTAAAAAGAGATGTTGATAAATCAATATCTTCAATTTTAATCTTAAATACTTTTGCGAATACATTAGGTGCTACTGCAATTGGTGTACAGGCACAAACAGTTTTTAATAATGATAGTACTTGGGTACTTTTGGTATCAATAGTATTAACTTTTTTAATACTTTTTGTAGCTGAAATAATACCTAAAACTATTGGTGCAATATACTGGAAAGAGTTAGCTCCAACTGCAGCAAAACTGATTAGTGTTTTTATTATTATCACTTATCCAATAGTGATATTAACATTATTCGTTACAAGAAAAATTAATAAAAATAGTGATGGGGATACTGTATCTAGAGAAGAACTTATTCACACTGCGCTTTTAAGTGAAGAGGATGGAATAATAAATGATATGGAATCTGATATTATAGAAAATACTTTAAGTTTAAAAGAGATTAAGATTAAAGATATTCTGACTCCAAGAAGTGTTGTTTTTGCAGTGAATAAAAATACATTATTAAAAGATTTGCTAGATGACAAAAGAACATATAAATTTTCTAGAGTTCCTGTATATGATGAAACTATTGATAATATAGTTGGGATGGTTTTAACAAAAAAAATTTTTAAGCATGCAATTACTGACACAAATGTTGCTATGGAAGAGATAATGATTCGAGTTGAGCGAATACATGAAAATATTCCTGTTTTAAAAGCTTTACGAAGTTTTACAAAAACTAAAGGTCATATGCTTATTGTTGTAGATGGATATGATCAAACAGAAGGTATCGTTACATTAGAAGATTGTGTTGAGACATTATTAGGACTTGAAATAATGGATGAATTGGATACAACAGAAGATATGCGAAAACTTGCAACATCAAAAATGAAAGCAAAACGTAAAGAAAGAGAATTAGAAAACTAAAAGTTTTTTTCTATTTTCAATATGATATAATCAATTTAAACAAAACAGGAGATGAAGTAACTATGGGTAGAGCCTTTGAATATAGAAAAGCAGCAAAAATGAAAAGATGGGGGAATATGTCTCGTGTATTTCCAAAACTTGCAAAAGCAATTACTATGGCAGCAAAAGCTGGTAGTAGTGACCCTGACACTAACGCTACACTAAGAAGTGCAATTGCTACTGCAAAAGCGCAAAACTTACCAAAAGATAATATTGAAGCAGCAATTAAAAGAGCAACAGCAAAAGATGTTGCAAATATGGCTGAAGTTAATTATGAAGGTAAATGGCAAAATGGAGTTCTTATTTTTGTAGAAACAGCAACAGAAAATACTGCAAGAACAGTTGCCAACATTAAAACTTTATTTAATAAAGGTGGTGGTTCTCTTGTTCCAACTGGTTCTTTAGAGTTTCACTTTGATAGGAAAGCAATTTTTGAAATGAAGACACCTGATATGGATATAGATGAATTAGAGATGGAACTTATTGATGCAGGTTTAGAAGAGATCAAAGTTGAAGATGATGAAAATATATCTATAATTGCAGATTATGCTGATTTTGGAAATATGTCAAATAAACTTCACGAAATGGAATTAGAGTATGAAAAAGGTTCTTTAGAAAGAGTTCCAAATGCACCTGTTGAAATAACAGATGAACAAATGGAGGAGTTGTCAGTTTTATTAGAAAAAATTGAAGATGACGATGATGTTCAAAGTGTGTATACTAATTTAGCATAACAACAAAAACTTAAAGGATTGGAAATGGCAGAAAAATTTAGACTTGTAACGAGAAGTGATATGGATGGACTAGTTTGTGCAGTTATACTGAAACAACTAAATATGATTGATGATATTACATTTGTACATCCAAAAGATATGCAAGATGGTAAAATAGAGATCACTTCAAACGATATTATAACAAATTTGCCATATTGTGAGCAGGCTCACATGGTTTTTGATCATCATGAAAGTGAAACTATTCGAAATGAAAAAGCGGATAATCATATAATTATTGCAGATGCTCCAAGTGCAGCAAGAGTTGTTTATGATTATTATGGTGGAAAATCTAAGTTACCTAATATTAGTGAATTAATGATGAATGCTGTTGATAAAGCTGATGCAGCTCAATTTAGCGTTGATGAAATTTTACACCCTGAAGGGTGGGAGTTATTAAGCTTTATAATGGACTCAAGAACTGGTCTTGGAAGATTTAGGGATTTTAGAATTTCAAATTATCAATTAATGATGGATTTAATTGATTACTGTATTGATCATGATATAGAAGATATTATGAAATTACCAGATGTAGTTGAGCGAACAGATTTATATAAATCTTATGAAGATAAATTTAGAATGCAATTAGAAGAGTGTTCTATTATGTACAATAATCTTATAGTATTAGATTTAAGAGATGAAGAAGTTATTTACCCAGGTAATAGATTCATTATGTATGCCGTTAATCCTGAAATTAATATCTCTATTCATGTTTTAAATGGATTTAAAAATCAAAATACAGTATTTGCTATAGGAAAATCTATAGTTAATAGAAACTCAAATACTAATATTGGTGAGTTGTGTTTAAAATATGGCGGTGGAGGACACCACGCTGCAGGAACATGTCAAATTGATAATGATAAAGCAGAAGAGGTTTTAGAAGAACTAATTGAAAAGATTAACCAAGATGGTTAATCTTTAATTGCTTCTTTAATTGCATTTAAATAACTTTTATTAGACAATTTAATATCTTCTTGTTTATAAGCTATATCAAATGCAGTACCATGATCTACTGATGTTCTTTTAATCGGTAAATTTAATGACACATTGATACTATCTTCAAAATAAAGTGCCTTTAATGGTGCTAATCCTTGGTCATGATACATTGCACAAAAATATTTATAATTTTTTCTTACATGTGGTGTAAATGCAATATCAGGTACAAGCAGGTCAAACTTTTCTTTTGAAAATAGCTCAGCTTTTGCAATAGCTTTTTTAATAATATTTTCTTCATTACCTAAAACACCATTATCTCCAGCATGGGGGTTCAGCCCAAGTACTGCAATCGATTTTTTATCAGATTTAATAGATTTCGTAAAGTTAATTAAAAAGTTAGCTAATTTATTGACTTTAATTTGAGAAACTACATTTTTTAGTGGAATATGTTCTGTGTAGAGTGCAACAAACATTTTCTCACAACCTAGCATCATAATTGCATCTTGTTTAAATATATCTCGTAACATATCAGTATGTCCTACATAAGATATATGAGCTTTTGACCAAGCTTCTTTATTAATAGGAAGAGTACAGATAGCATCAACTTTATTTTCCTTTGCAAGTGTAACTGCATGTAAAAAAGAGTCATATGAAAATTGTCCGGAATCTTTTTTTACTTTTCCTGGACGAACTTTAGTTTTTTCATATTTACCACTTGTAATAAAGTTTGATGGAATTGTAATTGAGAGTCTTTTTGATGCACTTAGTAATATTTTTTCATTTATGCAATAAATAGGTATACAAATTTTAGAAATTTTATTATGATTTTCTAGTGCAAGTTGTATTCCTATACCATTGATATCACCGATACTTATAGCTATTTTTTTTAACATTAATTAATTAACTCTCTCATTTCAATGATAGCATCTTTGAGACCAGTAAAAACACTTCTTGCAATGATACTTTGGCCAATATTCAGTTCTTTTATCTCTTTAATATTGGTCATGTAATTGACATTTTGGTAATTTAATCCGTGACCTGCAGCAACTTTTAAATTTAGTTTTGATGCTAACTTTGATGCCTTTGTGATTTCTTCAACAGAATTTTTAAGTTTTTTGGATAATTCATCTCTTGATAAATCTAATTCTTTAATTGAATGATGGGATTTATTTAATCCACTATGTAACATAGCAAAAATATTTGCAAATGCACCTGTATGTAATTCTATCCATTCAGCATTTAGTTTTTTTGATAATTCGATAACTTTATTATTTGGGTCTATAAATAATGATACTTCAATTTCATGTTTGTGTAATTTTTTAATTGCTTTTTGAATTTGTTTGTAATTACCTTCTACATCAAGTCCACCTTCTGTTGTTACTTCTTCTCTATTTTCTGGTACTAAAGTTACTCTATGAGGTTTGTTTTGACATGCAATTTCAATCATCTCATCATTTATACTACATTCCAAATTTACAGGAAGTTGAGATAATTTAATTATATTTTCTGTATCACTGTCTTGCATATGTCTTCTATCTTCTCTCAGATGTATTGTTATTTGGTCAGCACCTGCTAATTTGCAAATTCCTAGTGCATCTAAGGGGTTAGGGTCGTTTATTTTTCTTGCTTCTCTTAATACTGCAATATGATCTATATTTACACCTAATAACATATTTATATCCTTCTGTTTAATATTTTGTATTTTATCAAATATATTCTAAATTCAATTCATTATTTAGCTTTAATCAATCACCTTTAAATAATCTTTTTATTTGTCTCAATATTAAAAGCTTATTCAATAAAAAAACCTATTAAATTAATTGAGTTAATTTTATCAAATAAATTACAAATTGCAATTTAATCTTTTTTAACTACCTTTTAGATAAAATCCTTTAATTTAATATAATGAAGGATAGATATAAATGAGCTTTATAGAAACACGAGGAAACGATGGAATAAGGGCAAAAGAAGTTGAATTTTCAGATGCAATATTAAATCCAAGTTCATCTTTTGGAGGACTTTATGTACCCAAAGAGATACCTGTATTAGGAACAGAATTTATAACAAAACATTTAAATACTTCATATAAAGAATTAGCATTTGATATTTTGAAATCATTTAAAATAGATATCGACGATGCTACAATAAATGAAGCACTTGATTTATACGATCAGTTTGATGACTCATCAAACCCATCACCAGTAGTTAAGATAAAAGATGATTTATTTGTAAATGAACAATATCATGGACCAACTCGTGCTTTTAAGGATATGGCATTACAACCTTTTGGTTCAATTTTAAGTTCTGTTGCTAAAAGAAGAGGGGAACAGTATTTAATATTAGCTGCAACTTCAGGAGATACTGGTCCTGCTGCTTTAAATACATTTAAAAATAAAGAGGGAATTAAAGTTGTTTGTTTATATCCTGATGGTGGTACTAGTGATGTTCAAAGACTACAAATGGTTACAGAAGATGGTAAAAATTTAAAAGTTATTGGAATTAATGGTAATTTTGATGATGCACAAAATGCACTTAAAAATCTATTAGCTAGTCAGAGTTTTAAAGATGAACTAGAAAAAGATGGAATTAAATTAAGTGCTGCAAATAGTGTAAATTTTGGACGAATTATTTTTCAAATTGTATACCATTTTCAAAGTTATTTAGAGTTATTAAGACAAGAAGAAATAACACTTGGTGATAAAATATATATAAATGTTCCAAGTGGAAATTTTGGTAATGTTCTAGGTGCTTTCTACGCGCAAAGAATGGGATTACCAATTGAAAAAATGTTAGTTGCATCAAATGAGAATAATATTTTAACTCAATGGCTTACTACTGGTATTTATGATATAAGAGGGAAAGAACTTAAACTTACTAAATCCCCTGCTATGGATATTTTAAAATCATCAAATATTGAAAGAGTTATGTTTGAGTTATTTGGGGCTGATAGAACTAAAGAGTTATTTGAAAATTTAAATTCTAATAAATACTTTGAGCACACTAATGATGAATTAAATTTACTTAAAGAATATTTTTCTGCAACATATAGTGATGACTGTTATGGGTTAAAAACTATTAAAAGTTTTGTAGATAATGGTTACTTAATGGATCCTCATACTGCGACGTGTATTAAAGCATATGAAGAGTTAAAAGAGAAGAACTTAAAAACAGTGATATACTCAACTGCAGAGTGGACAAAATTTTCACCTACAGTACTAAATGCATTAAATGAAAATAATCTTACATATGCAGATGAAGATGCTTTAAAAGAGATATCTAGTAAACTAAAGCTAAAAATACCTGAATCTATAAATACACTTTTTAATAGTGAAGTATTACATGATACTATTATAGATATAGAAGATTTAGAAAAAGAGATTATCTCTTTTCTATAATTTTATTGAGATCGTTTAGTATTTATTTCATATACTTTACTAAACGTATCATTATTTTACTTATTCCAATTGGTAAAGATAAACCCAAAACTCACTCTATTAACATGTACATCATAATCAATTAAACTTTCACCATATCCGTTAAAATATTTAATAAAAAAGTCGAAATTTCTATTTGATGAAGGTAATGTTGCCTCTAATGTAAAATTTCCTTTTGAAGTACGGTAGTTGAAAATATCATTTTGGTGTGTTAATGAGATAGTGTATTTATTATGTTTATATTTAATAAAATATTTTTGTTTCCCTATATATTTTTGAAGTCCAACATTATCATCACCTTCTGAATCATTATAGTTTTCTTTTTGATTTTCATTCCATCTATCCCAAGCATTTAAACCATAATAAAGATTTTGATTTTGTAATAAAAAAAATATTTCTGTTTTATTCCATGATCTTGATTGTCCTATATCTTGACCATTCGATTGATGAATTAATGATAGTCTTACTTTTTTAAGTATTGAATCTCCAATTCTTTTTTCTGGTTGCCATTCTAGAAATAACTCTGGCATATAATTACTTTCTCTAAAAGGAGAAGAGTGTAATCTGTCATATAATTGCCAATAAGAATTTTGAGTATATGCCGTAAATAAGTCTGCTCCTGTAGCTAAAAAATCACTATATAGTGGTATTTTGACACTGAGCTGGAATTGAGCTTCATTTGAGTCTCTTATGTAGTCTCTATTCGTATCTCTATTGCCTTTTGAATCCCAATGTTTTTCTAATAATCTATTTGAACTATATCCGGCTAATAAGAAGTAATTTTCATGATGAGACATAATATTAAAGTTATATTTTTTTTTGTTTACCTGGTCATTAAATTGAATATTTGAAAAGTAGTTTTTTATAGATTTTAATTTGACTTTATCAGTGGTATTTGAATCTAAAGTTGTGTTAATTGTATTTACAATATTATCAGTAGTTAGCCCATATGTTAAAGTGATTATTGTTGTAAATACAAATAATAGCTTTAACATATAAAGTTTTAAATTATTTTAGAAAATAAGTTTTGAATAAAAATCTCAAAAAATTGTAATGCAAAGATTAAAATTAAAGGTGTTAAATCCATTCCTCCAAAAACAGTTGGAATAAATCTTCTTACAAGAGAGTAAGCTGGCTTTGTTAATCTATTTAACATCTGAACAATTGGATTATAAGGATCTGGCTGAACCCATGATAAAAGTGCTGATATTATTATAACCCATTTATATAATGAAATTATAGTAATAAACAATGTTGCAAATGCAACAATTAATGAATCTATCATTTTACTATCTCTCCTATGTAGTTTTTAATTAATGGATAAACTTCACTGAGTTTAGGTCCATTTGTTTCACCTGTAAAAGCATATCTTAAAAGTACAACAAGTTGTTTCTTATCGATATTTGTTTCTTTATGTACGTATGTTTTAAGTTCATCTAAATCAGCTATATATGGTGCTTGTTGAATACATTTTTTTAGTAAAGCATATTCTTCTTCAAATCCTTCAAGAGAACGCTTTGAGTTAAATAATGCATCAACTTTATTTTTTATCTCTTTTATAGTATCGCACTCTTCAATATAAAGTTTACCAAGTTTACCTATATCCTCATCTGCATATCCTAAAATTTTAGAAAGTCTTAATTCATCCATCATTTTGATATGTTCACGGTTGAGAAAATTCAATTTTGATATATCAAATTTTGCAGGTGATTTTGAGACTTTATTGATATCAAACCAATCCATTGCTTCTTCCATTGTAAAGACTTCAACTGGTGGATTGTAGCCTAATAAAATAAGATAGTTTGCAATAGCTGCAGGTAAATAACCTTGATCAACAAGCCATCTAACAGATGAAGCTTCATCTCTTTTAGACATTTTTTTACCTGTTTCAAAGTCAAGAATCATTGGAAGATGAATATAGTTGATTTCTCTTTCATAACCAAGTGCTTTTCTAATGTTAATTTGTTTAGGTGTATTTGGAAGTTGATCTTCTCCTCTTACAACTGTAGATATATCAAATAACATGTCATCAATCGAACATGCAAAATTATATGTTGGTGATTTATCTTCTCTTAAAATAATGAAACTATCAACATCAAAAGGCTCATATTTAAATTCCCCTTTTACCAGGTCTGTGAAGGCTAGTTGATCTTCTGGTTTTTTTAGTCTTACCACAAATGGAGCATTACAATTAAATTTTGCTTCATCACTAATAGTTTCACAAAAGCCACTATATCTGTATGGTTTGTTCTCTTTTTTTGCTTGTTCTCTATCTTGTTCTAATGCTTCATCACTACAAAAACAGTTAAAAGCTTTTTTATCAAGTAACAGTTTCATTGCCATTTGTGTGTGATATTTAATATTTTCACTTTGGTGTGCAACTCTTGAATAATTAATGCTAAAAAGATTAAGAAGTTCTAAAATTTCATGATCTTTACCTTCTACATTTCTTTTTCTATCAGTATCTTCAATTCGAATAAGTAGTTCTTCATTAAGTTGTTTTGATAAAATATGATTAAATAGTGCAACCCTTAGGTTACCTATATGCATATCTCCTGTTGGGCTTGGTGCAAATCTTAACAATTAAAATCCTTAGGTATATTTTGTTAATTGTAGCTAATTTGTATTTAAAAATGAATGAATGAAATCCAAGAGTAAATCTTGGACTTATAGTATAGTTTAAATTTTAGAAGTGGTAAAATAAACCAGCGTAAGGTCCCTTAACATTTAGGTCACCATAAATATTATCAATATCATCAATAGTAATATTTTGTTGTCTATATCCTATTGTTGCTCCAAGTCCAAATGTTGTTTCATAAACTACTCCGGCTTTAATATCTGTAAATTTATTTCCAGCAAGTGCAATATAACTTAGGTCAGCTTCTACACTTAGTCCTGTAAATGGTAAGTCAAATCTTGCTTTTGAATAAAGCATAGGTAATATAACATTAAAGTCTTCATTTGCTTTTTGACCTGCCGATGAAATTTGAATATTTCCATCAATTGCTTTTATATTTAAACCTATATCAAAATTTACCCAATTATCTAGTATTCTCCAGTATGATATTACATCAATTTGATCAAGGGTAATTGTGCTAGTTGATGCACTATTTGCTGTAAAGTTTTTTCCTGCAAAAGTAGCATTGATATTAAGTGTTCCATTAGCTGCAGTTGAAAATTCAGTTTTTTGGATTTTAATATTTGGTAGTAATGGCAAGGGATGATCTAAATATGCCCACATAAAATTATTGACTTCTGAACTTCCATACCCCAAGTCTCTTTCAAAATCTATTGAACCTGTACCTTTTTTAATATCTCCAGTTAGACTAGAGTTCCATGATGCATACCCAACTTCTGCACCAAGAAAATCAGCATGTATAGTCGTTGATAATGCAAATATAGCACTTACTGATAATAGTAGTCTCTTCATATGATAATCCTTTTAGTTTTTATTTTCAATAGTTATTTATTATTTAGTAACTATTGAGAATGTTAATTGTTCAATCTCTTTATGAGATTTTATAAATTTATTTAAATCATTTAGTTGTAATTTACTAATCATTTCTAATTCTTTTTGTGGGTAATCAAAAGGAAGATTTTTATAGTACAGATGGTATGCTCGATTTAATCTTTGTGAAAATGTTTCTGTTCTTAGTGGTTCACTTCCTAAAAGAAAATCTTTAGCTGCTTGTAACTCTTCTTTTGTAACACCATTTTTTACAAATTCTTTCACAATAGAATTAACCATTTTTTTGGCTTTTGTTGTATTATCAAGTTTTGTTTGTAGATATCCAGTAAAATGTGAGTGTGATTTGTTGTTTGAAATATTCCCATAAGCACTATATGCAAGACCATTTTTTACACGTATCTCTTCCATCAATCTACTTCCAAAACCACTTCCTCCAAGTATAAAAGATGCTACTTTAGCTTTATAACTATCTTCTGAGTTGTAGTCAATATGAAAAGGACTTGAAAAGTATATATATGATTGTTCTGTGTCTTTTAAAGTTATTTTTTCTTGAACCTTTTGTGAAGTTTGAATTTTAACTAATTCAGTTTTTCCTTGAGGTTCAATTATTGTTAAAATTTCTTGGATATCATTTTTTAGCTCTTTAAATTTTAGATCACCACCAGCAACAATAATAAGATTGTCTAAATTTAAAATTTTAATAAGATTCTTTTCTATATCTTTTGTTGTAATACTTTTAATATCTTTGATTGTTCCTTTACTTGTATTCTCTAGTGCTGTTCCCTTATATTGTAATTTTTTCAAATTTTTAGACGCGATGTAATCAAAATCATTTTCTTTTTGTTGTAATTTACTCATTTCTAAAGTTTTTATTTTATTTAATGTATCTTTAGTAATATTTGGATTTTTTAAAAGTTCTTGTAAATATAGAAGGGCAAATTTATATTCACTTTTTAAGCAACTAATTTCAATAACAAAAGTTTCAAAACCTGTAGATGTATCAATTGAAATAGCATTATTTTCTAGTTTTCTTGCAAATTTTATTGCACCATCTTTTTTTGTTCCCTCATTAAGGATTTTTGCAGTTAGATTAGTTTTACCTGTTAATTGAACATCATTAATATATCCGCTGTTTTGGAAAACAAGTTGTAGATTAAAAATTGGTAATTTGTTATTTTTTTCAAATATTACAGGAATATCTGTATTATTGTGTTGTATATTTTTTAGTGTTGCTGACATAAGTATCCCTTGTGTTATAAAAAGTGTTAGAATAGAAATTTTACATAGTTTCTTTATAAACATATTAGAATCTTTCTAATATGTCATAAGCAGTATTTCTTTTAGCTGGATTTTCACCAACATCTCGAATAAGATCAATCATCTCTTGTTGATTCATGGAGTTTGTTGCACCTGCAGCACTTACTACATTTTCTTCCATCATTGTACTACCTAAATCATTTGCTCCAAACTTAAGTGCCATTTGTCCTACATAACTTCCTTGAGTAACCCATGAACTTTGAATATTAGGAAAGTTATCGAGATAAAGTCTAGCAACTGCTAACAATCGTAAGTAACGATTTGAACTTTGTGCTGGTATATTTGGTAGTTCTTCCGCTAGTTTAGTGTGTGCTGATTGAAAACTCCACATTATATAAGCTCTAAATCCACCTGTTTCATCTTGAAGTTCTCTTATTTTGTCCCAGTGTTCTATGATTTGTTCATCTGTTTCAACTGTACCAAACATCATAGTTGCAGTTGACTTTACATCTAAAAGATGTGCTTGTCTATGTACATCAAGCCATTTCTCTACATCAAGTTTTTTGGGTGCTATTATATCTCTCACATCATCATTTAAAATTTCAGCTCCAGCACCTGGAATAGAAGCTAAACCTTTTGCTTTTAGTCTTTTTAAAACTTCATGATATGAAATTTTTGATATTCTAGATATATAATCAATCTCTATAGAACTAAATCCATGAATATTTATCATAGGGTATTTTGTATGAATATGTTCTACTAAATCTTCATAAAAATCTATTCTTAATTTTGGGTGAACTCCCCCTTGAAAAAGAATTTGTGTCCCTCCAATTTCAAGCAGTTCGTCAATTTTTTTATCAATCTCTTCATATGTTAACACATATGCATCATCATCTTTTGCATGGCGATAAAAAGCACAAAACTTGCAGTCAACCCAGCAAATATTTGTATAATTAATGTTTCTATCTACTACAAAAGTAGTTGTTTTTTTAGGATGCATTTCAAGTTTTTTTGCACTAGCCATTTTTCCTAAATCTATTAGCGAAGCATTTTGAATTAAATCTAGAGCTTGCTCATTCGTTAATCTATTTTTTGGTGTCATCTATATTACCTTATTTATATATTAGAATTTTGTACCTAAACTAAATTCAAAGTTTGATGTTTTATCGTTTGTATCTGGGTTAATTGCCTGAGCAAAAATAAACTGCAATGGTCCTACAGGTGAAAACCATGATATTAAAGCACCATTACCAGATTTTTTGATTTGTGTAAAACTACTTTCACCAATCATTCCGTAATCATAAAAAAGTGCCCATCTCATTTTCGCACTTGGCACTAATGGAAAACTTATTTCTGCTGTATTTGTAAAGTATTTCCCAAATCTAGTTGTATTACTATAGTCATCAGGATCAAATGCATATGAAGAGTATCCTCTAACACTAGAAGCACCACCCATGTAAAATGTAGTTGTTCTTGGAATATATCCTAAGTCTTCCATAAATTTTAAACTATTTTTATATCTTAAAATAATGTCATAGTCAGTTAATTTTTTTAGTGAATAAAAATATTTAAAATAAGATGAACTTAAAATATATTTTGTTTCACCTCCAATACCAGCATATTTTAAACTTGTACCAGCAGTAATACCACTTCTAGGTATATAAAAGTCATCTGTATTATTAAAATTGATGTATGGAGTTATTGCACTTGTTGTATACTTTAAATTAGAAGCTGTATCAACTTCATATTTAACATCTTCTATATTATAAGAATAATTAGCACCAACTCTAGTAAAACGATTAATACTTCTACCTACACCAACACCAAAACCTTGTTCTATAGTTGTTTTATCACCTATTGTTGCATCTGAGTTTGTTATAACAGATTCATTTTGATGGATATTTATATTTCCATTGTAAACACTATCTCGAATAGCAGGATTTGATAGCGATAATGTATAGTTGTCTTTTTTTGATGAATGTTCAAATGACACTCCAAGATTTAGACCACTTCCGAAAATATTTTTGTCATTAACAGAAACATTCACAAGGAAACCGTCGTAACTACCATATCCTCCACCTAAAGATAAATTTCCAGTTGAGGCCTCTGTTACTTCAACCAAAATATTCATCTTATTACTTGACAAACGCTCTTTTTTAATAGTCGCAGTTTCAAAAAAACCAGTTCTTTTTAAAGCATTTTTAGAGTCTTTAAAGTCAGTTAAACTGTATAAATCATTTGGAGCTAGATATATATTCCTTCTAATAACTCTATCAAGTGTTCTGCTATTTCCTGAAATAATCACATCATTTATATATACTTTTTCTCCTGGTAAAACATTATATACAATATCGACAGTTTTATTGTTTTTGTCAGGTTTTATATCAAATTGTACAACAGTGTATGCATACCCTTTATCCGAAACTTCTGTTTTAATGAGTTCTTGGTCTTTTCTCAAATCTGCTATATTAAAAATATCATTTTTTTCTTGATCTAATTTAGGATATAAATCATCTGCGTTTAGAATATTTTCATCGAGATATATAATTGTGTTATTTACTTTATATTGATTACCCTCAACAATTGTATATTCAATCGTTGCTGTGTTTGTGTTGAAGTCTATTTTAGAAAAAGCAGCTGTTACTTTTGCATCCAGATAACCATGTTGTAAGTATAGGTCTCGAATTCTAGAACTATCAAATTCAAGTTGTTCAAAATCCATCTCTCCATCATTTCTTCCAAAAAACCATGTAAAATATACATCTGTTTCTTTATTGGCAATCACTTCATTAAAATCATCTTTTGCTAAAGCTTGTGCTCCTTTAAAAGTAATGTTAGTAATTGTGATTGGATCACCTTTATTTACATCAAATCGTACCAGTACACTTGTTTCATTAATATTTTCTACTGATACTTCAACAACAGAATTTATGTAACCTTCTCTTTCTAGTGCTAATAAAAGTGCCTTTTTTGCTCTTCTTATTTTTCTTTTTGTATACATAGTACCTTTTTTTATATTCATACTATTAAACAAAAATTTTAACTCGTCATCTCTGTTTTTATATCCACTCATCTCAAGTTTTGCAATAAAAGGTTTTTCTGTAAAGTGAAAGGTTAGGATCTTATCCTCTTCTGTAACAAATATATTTGTAAAATAGTTAAATTTATAAAATGCTTTAATTGCTTTATTTATATCTTCATTTGTATAACTATTATTTTTTAAGTTGGTTGTTTCTTTTGCTACTTGCTTTGATATTTGAGTTAAACCATTAAATTCTAGTTTATTAAAAGTTTGCGCCGCAAATATCTCTAGTGAGATTATTAATATAATTATAATTTTTTTATACAATGTTTGTCCTTGTAAAATACTAAGAAAAGAGTGTAGCTAAAAGATAATTATAATTCATTTAATAACTTACTTTAGTCTACGTACAAATGTATACAGTACAGGTAAATAGATTAGATTTAATACTGTTCCCCATGCTAGTCCAAAACCTAAAGCAATTGCAATTGGTTGAAAAATGACAGCTTGTCCTGTTGCAAAAAATATTAAAGAACTCATTCCAATTAACGTAGTTATTGTTGTTAATACAATTGGTCTAAATCTTTTTGTCGCTCTATAAAAAACTTCTTCAATATTTTTTGCTTTTTTAAGATAAGTCATCATAATTATTCCATCATTGATAACAACACCAGCTAGTCCTAATGCACCAATAATTGATGGCATGGATAAGTTTAGTCCTAGTAACTTGTGTCCTATTAGAACACCTAAAAATGAAAATGGTATAACAGACATTAAAATAGCAGTTTCTCTAAATGAATTAAATAAATACAACATTGCTAGCATAATAAGTGTAATGGCAAGTATAGAAGCATACATCATATCTTGTGCCAACTCTTTTCTCTTTTTAGCTTCACCTTTTTTGATTATCTGTACTCCACTTTGCTTAATCTCATTTAAAAGAGGTTCTATTTGCTCCATCACTTCACTTGATGTTATTATTTTTGTGTCAACATTTGCATAGATATAGAAGTTTTTCTTTCCAGCATCTTTTGTAAGTTGCTCAAAAGATTTTTGTATTGTAAAATCACACACCTCTTTAAGTCTCACTTGTTTTCCATCATTTAATTTAATAAGTGTATTTTGAAAATCTTCATAATTATTTTTATTTAAACTTTCAATTTTCAAGTCTAGCATCTCTTTTTCGTCAAAAGAAACGGATTTCTTTTTCGATAGATATAAGTTAGATAAATAAGAACCTATTTGTGATTCTGTAATCCCTAACTCTTGTCCATAGCTATTTATTTTAAGTTTGATCTCATCTATTCCAAATTTTGCAGAATTCGCAACAGATTTTGTTCCCTCAATTGATTCTAGTTTATTTGTAAGGTTTTCAATTGCATTAATAATTTTGTTGTTGTCATTAGAAACAAGTCCAATTTTAATATCTGCTTTTACAGGTCCTACTTTTCTTTCAAGAACAACTAAATCGGTTAAATCAAATTTTTGCTTGTATTCATTTTGAGACAAAAAATTAGCTAAGTTTTTCGATATCTCTTGGGATGTTTGGGTTCTGGATCTTTCGTTTTTATTGTAATATATACTTAAGTAAGGTGTGATATAGTTATCTAAAAAATTACTCGGAGCTAATTTATTTAATTCAACTGTCATATACATTACGTATGGAAATCTTTCAGTATTACTTCCACTATCTCGTCTATAGCCTGCTCGTGAATCTATACTTTTGATATGAAACATCTCTTTTTTAGCTATTAAATCTTGCTCTATTTTTTTTACAATTTCAAATGATTCCTCTAAAGTTGTATTTTGATTTGCTTTAATGGATATTTTTATATTATCAGCATCAAATGTTGGAAACATTTGAAATTTAGTTGTTTTGAGTACTGATATGATTAAAAGAGGAACCAAGATAATAAATATTGTTAAAAATGATTTTTTCCATCTCATGCAAAAATGTATAATTTCACTATATATATTATTTACAAAACTCCAGTTTGTAACTTTTGCACCACTTTTAAGTGTATGTGCTGCATGTATAGGTAAAAAAATAAATGATTCTATAAGTGAGGCTACTACTAAAGCAGATAAAGCAATAGGAATTAGTTTCATTACTTCCCCCATAGTTCCACTTATAAGCAGAGCAGGTAAAAAAGAGAATAGGGTTGTGATACTAGCAATAGTAACTGGTTTTACCATTTCATTTGCACCTTGAATAGCTGCTTCTTTGGGTGGCATACCGTCTTCTATGTGTTGTTGAATATTTTCACTTACAACAATAGCATCATCAACAACAATTCCAATTGCTATTAATACACCCACAAGAGATATTAGGTTTATACTGTACCCAAAAAGATACATATAAAATGCTGCAATAACAAATGAAGTAGGAATTCCTAAAAATATTATGAAAGACATTCTTGCATTAATAAGTAACCAAACAAGTAAAACAATAAAAATAATACCAATAGCTATATTTGACCCAACAATATCAAGTCTCTCTTTAATTCGTTCACTATTATCATCACTAATACTAATTTGTATATCTTTTTGCGTTGGTTGTATTTTTTTTATAAGAAGTTCTATATCTTGTGATATTTGCATTGCATCTGCAGTGTTTAGTTGTTTTAATGATAAGGATAAAGCATTTTTACCATTAAATGAGTACAGGGTATTTGAGTCTTGATATCTTTTTTGAATTTGTGCTATATCACTTAAATAAATTGAGCCACTTGTAAGTTTTATGAGTGTATTTGCTAGTTCATTTGCAGATTTTGCACCATTGTATGTTGAAATATAATAGTGTTTAGTTTCCCCTTCTATTTTTCCTATTGGGAAGATATAAGACAGAGTCCCTAGGATATTAAATAATTCTGATTTATCAATATCGTATGCTTCTATTTTTTTATCATCAAGTAATATTTCATAGTATTTATCACTGTCACCAAAAATAGTTACTTCACTAATTCCTTTAATAGTTAAAATTTGACTTTTAAAACTATCTGCAAATTTTTTCATCTGATCTACATTAAGTATTGATGAAGTTAATGATATGTTAATAAGATCACGATTTCTTTCAATTGCTGTTACCCTTGGCTCATCCATATCACTAGGTAAATCTCCTGAAGTCAGAGCAACGGCATCTTTAACCTTGTTAACCATTGCATATCTATCTTTCCCTTTTTGAAGCTCTAAGATGATAGAAAATTTACTTGGGCTTATTACAGTTGTAGTCTCAACAACACCTTCTAAAGATTTTACATTGTCTTCTATTTGTGTCACTGCCATCTTATCAAGAATATCAACACTAGCACCAGGGTAAGAACCTTGAATAGAAATCATGTCTAACTCAAAAGAGGGAAAAATCTCTTTTGGCATTTTGTTATAAGAGTATATACCTAGAGCAAAAATAAGAACAAAAAGCGTATAGTTCATTCTTGAATTCTCTACAAAAAATCTTAAAAATCGTTCAAACATTTATTTTCCTAAATTGAGTTTAATATATACGTGATTATATTATAATGAGATTAATGGAATGTTAATAGATTTTTTTAATACAGTTGATAAATAAAAGAAAGGATAAAAGTTTAGGATAGTGCTTATTAAAGCATAGATTTATATCTATGCTTTAATTTTGTTTAAAATTATCTCTTCACTTAATAATTCGTCATCATATTTAATGATTATTATATTTTCTGTATTGTTGATGTACCACTCATCGCAACCATCTAAACTATTAAGTAAGTTAAATTTATTTTTATCAATATTTTCTAAATCTAGGTAAGCTATTTTCTTTTTTAACGGGTTTGGTAAAGTAGCTATTAAAACTATCCATATAATAGATACAATAACTATAAACATTGATATGTCATGTAAACTTTGACTAAAACTACCATCTACTTCTATTAAGAACATACCACCTAGAAAACCACCTATAAATGTACCAAAATATCCAAATGAATTAAATACACCTAGTACCTTACCTTTTTCATGAACTTTTATATATTTCGTAGTTAAGGATTGCATAATAGGTTCGTGCATATTAAATCCGATAAAAAATACAATAACACCTATAATAAACCATATGTCAGAAGTAGCATTTCCTATTAAGTAATACGACAATGCAAAGAACACTATACCTATAAGTAGAATTTGTTTAAATTTTCCTTTTTTCTCAGCCATAACTGCAGCAGGACCCATAGCTAAAACACCAGCAATCATTGATGGAAGATATACTTTCCATAGGTCAATCATTTGCCAATCATAATTTGTAGTAAGTATAATAGGAATAATCATAAATGCAAAAGTCATCATACCTTTTTGCAAAAAGTTTGTAATGTTCATTTTGATTAAATTTGGATTTGTAAGAAATGAGATTTTACTATCTTGGTGATATGTATGTGTAACAACTGGAGGGTTTGGCACTTTTTTTATTAAAATAACAATAGAAATCAAGGCTAGGGCTGCAGTTAGATAAAACAGAGTACTTATACCTGCATATGCACCTATTAATGGTCCAACTAGCATGGCAATTGCAAAACTAGCAGCAATACTACCACCCATTAAAGCCATTGCTTTTGGTCTTTCTTCTTCTCGAACTAAATCACTAATCATTGCAGTAACAACTGCTCCAATAGCTCCAGCACCTTGAAGAAATCTACCTAAAAGAAGTGTTAACATATCTGTAGATAATGCAGCAATTATAGAACCAATTGCAAATAGCAATAATCCCATAATAATCGTACCTTTTCTTCCTAATTTATCACTCATTATTCCAAAAGGAACTTGAAAAATCATTTGAGTAATAGCATATCCACCAATTACTATTCCAACTAAAGTTGGGGTAGCACCTGGCAAGCTTAGTGCATATATTGAGATAAGTGGTAGTACTATAAATAGCCCTAAAAATCTAAAAGCAATAATTAGACTTAAGGGCATAATTGTTTTAAACATATAATTTACCTTTTTATTAATTTTCGCGATTATAGCTAAATAACTGTAAATAAGTATAAATATTTATTTATTATGTTAAAATCTTCAAAATTAATTTAGGATAAATAAATGAATATAATTATAGCTTCTTCTAATAAAGGGAAAATAGCTGAGATACAAAGATGGCTTCCAGAGCATAGTGTTACTCCATATAGTGAAATCTTAGGTTCTTTTGATATTGAAGAAACAGGAAAAACATTTCAAGAGAATGCAATTTTAAAAGCAAAAGCAATTGTAGAAAAACTAGAAGAATCAAAATATGAAAGAGAGTATATTGTAATATCTGATGATAGTGGTATAACTGTTCCTGCCCTAAATAATGAACCAAATATTTACAGTGCACGATATGCAGGAATCGATGCAACAGATAAAGAAAATAATGCAAAATTAATTTCAAAATTAAATGAAAAAAATCTTTCTAAAACAAATGCTTTTTATACAGCTTGTTTAGCAGTTGCACATAAAAATGATATATATACTACACATGGCTGGATGCATGGAAATGTTATAAATAAAGAGATAGGCAATGGCGGTTTTGGATATGACCCTCTATTTATACCTGTTGGATATGATGATACTTTAGGAATATTAGATAATAATATAAAAAAAGAACTAAGTCACAGAAGCAAAGCATTAGCTTTAGCTATGAAAGTAATCAAAGTTATTTTAAAGTAATTATTTTTTAATATAAAGAGCTAATGCACTTTCTTGCATCTCTTCCCATGAATCAAATAGAGTATTTTTCATTATAAAACTGTTTAATTCATCACTTAAAATATCTTCAATGTCTTCTTGATTTTGAACTTTAAAATTACTTTCGTTAAATAGGTGTTCTAGATCAATGAAATTTGAGTATTTTGAAATAAATTCAGGTGTCATAAAATCTTTTAGTTCTGCTTGATTAGATTTTAAAATATTTGGATTATTTTTTGTAATGTTTTCTGATGTTTTTTGCATAATTAAACTCCCTATATTTGTGATATTATTATAGCAAAATAAAGTCACATAAATGTCACAAATAATTTACAATTATTTGTTAAAGTATCTATTTCTCCAATCAATAGAATTAAAACCATTTTAAGATATAATAATTAATGGTAAAAAAAGCAACGAAAAAAGATATAATATTTATAAGAGATAGATTTTTAGAAGAGTATGCAGATGCAGTTACAGAATTGGATTATAGAAATGATTATGAGCTTTTAATAGCGATAATATTATCAGCACAATGTACAGATAAGAGGGTAAATATTATTACTCCCGCACTTTTTGATAAATATCCATCAAGTAAGGAATTAAGTAGTGCAGATTTAGAAGATGTTAAAGAGTTATTAAAAAGTTGTAGTTTTTTTAATAATAAAGCAAAAAATATTATCAAAATGGCACAAAGTGTAGAAGAGAATCATGAAGGTGAAATACCGCATGATACAAAAGAACTTATGAAACTAGCTGGAGTGGGAAACAAAACTGCAAATGTTTTTATGATAGAAGCTGATGGAGCAAACTTGATGGCAGTTGATACACATGTATTTAGAGTATCACACAGGCTTGGATTAAGTGATGGGAAAACAGTAGAGCAAACAGAGGCTCAACTTGTTAAAAAACTAAAAGATGATTTACATATTTTTCATCAAGCAATGGTGTTGTTTGGTAGATATATATGTAAAGCAGTAAAACCAGAGTGTGAAAAGTGTTTTTTAACTGAAGTTTGCAAAACAAAAGAGACATTTAGAGTAGGGTAATATGAAAAAAATATTTTTAATTACTTTGAGTTTAGTAATGATAACTTTTACCGCTTGTAGTAGTAAAAATGATATTGTTACAGAAAAGAGAGCAGTTGTTGAGGATTCTATCTCTACAGAGTCAACTTTTGAAAAAAATATTGATGATGAGTTTATTGATGAATTTGATGAGGAGATGGCAGTTGAAGAGAAGTCTGATCCTTTCAGTGGATATAATCGAGTGATGACAAGTTTTAATGATGGTTTATTTGAATATGTAGTAGCACCAGTAGCAAGAGGTTATAAGAGTATAGTACATAAAGAGATAAGAGTAAGTGTAGGAAATTTTTTTCATAATATTTTATATCCTGTACGTTTAGTAAATAACTTATTACAAGGTAAAATACAAAATAGTGGTGAAGAGACGGGTAGGTTTATAATTAATACAACAGTTGGTTTTTTCGGTTTCTTTGATCCGGCTAAAAGCTATTTTGGTTTACAACCACATAATGAAGATTTTGGACAAACTCTAGGATACTATGGTGTAGGACCTGGACCACATATTGTTTTACCGTTTTTTGGACCATCAAATTTAAGAGATACTTTTAGTATGTATCCAGATGCTTTAGTAAATCCAGTTAATTATCATGATGATAGAAGATATAATCTAACAAATAGTTATGGTGAAACATTATTCTTGACTGCATTTGATAAAGTAAATTATGTTTCAATGAATGCTAAAGAGTATGAAACGTTAAAAAAAGATGCAATAGATTTATATCCATTTTTACGTGATGTATATGAACAGTATAGAGAAAAACAGATAAAGGAATAAAATGAAAAAGTTAGTTTTGGTCTTAGTTAGTTTATGTGTACTTGCACAAAATCTTTGTGCAAATGAGCAAACAATATTAAAGAACCATTTTTTGAATAAAATTGATGAGGTTATTTTAATAGTAAAAGATAAATCAATTGTAAAATCTAATAGAAATAGTAAAATTGTAGAAGTGTTAACACCTATGTTTGATTTTACTTTAATGGCAAAACTAAGTTTAGGTAAAAAGTGGAAAACCTTAGATAAAGAAACAAAAAAAGAGTTTGTTTCACTTTATGTAGAGAGAATGAAAAAATCATACTCATCTAAAATTGATGCCTACAGTGATGAGCAAGTTGAAGTAACAAAAATAAATCAACCTAAAGAAAATAGAATAGCATTAGTTACTAATTTAGTAAGTAAAGATACAAAGTTAGAAATTACCTATAAGTTTTATAAACCAAAAAAACTAAAAATGGATAAAGATAATTGGCTTATTTATGATGTAGTAATTTTAGGAGTAAGTATTTTAAAAACTGATAAGGCACAGTTTAGAGAATTTTTGCGAACTAAAACAATAAAAGATTTGATGATAGAACTACAATCTAAATAATATGTTATATAATCTTTATCTAAACTATTTATTAAAATATCCAAAGATATTCTTTTCTATGGTTATTTTGATAATGATTGTTATGGTTTCTTTTGCATCAAAATTAGAAATAGATGCAAGTGCCGAGACTTTATTACTGAAGGGTGATAAAGATTTAGAATATACGAGACAAATTTCAAAAAGATTCAAAGCACCAGATTTTTTAGTTTTAACATATAGTGTAGAAAATGATCTTTTAAGTGATGAAAATATTAAAAATATTAAGAACTTAAGTGATGACATTATGAAACTTAAGGATGTTGATTCTATTAACTCTATTCTTTCTGTTCCTCTCCTATCATCACCTCCTAGACCTATAAAAGAACTAGTAAAAGATGTAAAGACATTAATGAGTGATGGTGTTGATAAATCTCTTGCAAAAAAAGAATTCCTAACTAGTCCAATCTATAAACAAAACCTAGTAAGTGATGATTTTAAAACAACGGTATTAATGATTAATCTTAAAAGAGATACAAAATATTATGAATTGATTAACTATAGAGATAGTTTTATTAAACTTAAAAAAGAAAAATCTTTAACTCAAGAACAGTTAAAAAAATTTGAAAATGCAAAAAAAGAACTTAAAAACTACAGAGATATTATACGAGCACAAAATCATCAGCTTATTTTAGATATTAGAAAAATTAAAAGTGATTTTGAAAAATCTCATAATCAAAAACTTCATTTAGGTGGAGCAAGTATGATTGCTGATGATATGGTAGAATTTGTGAAAAGTGACCTAAGTACTTTTAGTTTTGTTATTATAGGACTTTTGATAATAGTTTTATATATATTGTTTAAAGAGGTAAAATGGATTGTAATACCACTATTTATTTGTGGTATATCTATTATTATTACTAGCGGTTTATTAGGGCTTTTTGGTTGGGAAATTACTATTATTTCATCAAATTTTATCTCTTTACAATTGATTATGAATATGTCTTTAGTGGTACATCTTATTATAAAATATAAAGAGTTACTTCTAAGAACACCGAGTAATACTCAAAAAGAATTATTAATTCAAACAGCAGTATCTATGTGGAAACCTTCTTTTTTTGTTGTGATTACTACAATAGCAGGATTTAGTTCTTTAGTGTTTAGTGGTATTCTACCGATTATTACTTTTGGATGGATGATGAGTGTTGGGATTGTTGTTTCTCTTTTAATTACGTTTATTGTATTTCCTGTTGTTTTAATATTTTTTGATGTAAGTAAAGTTATAGATAGAAATAAAGAGGAACAGCCTTTTACTTTAAAAATTGCTTATATTGCTTTTACATACCAAAAAACAATTTTAGTTGCTACATTGGCTGTGATAGTTTTTTCAATTACTGGGGCAATGAAGTTACGAGTAGAAAATAGCTTCATAGATTATTTTAAAAAAGATACTCAAATCTATCAAGGAATGAAACTCATTGATCAAAAACTTGGTGGAACAACTCCTTTAGATGTAGTTATTACATTTAAAAATAAAAGCGATAAGATTGAATCAATAAATATTGTTAGTGATGAGCTTGATGAAGAGTTAGATAGTTTTGAAGATGAATTTGAAACCTCAAAAGATGATCAAAATCAATATTGGTTTACAAAATCAAAAATTGATAAAATTAAACTTGTCCATAATTATTTAGATTCTTTAGAACCAATAGGAAAAGTTTTATCACTTTCAACACTTACAGAGATTGGAAAAACATTAAATGGTGGAATCGAATTGGATGGATTAACATTAGCTCTTATTAATAAAGAACTACCACTCAAATATAAAGAGATTATTTTAACACCTTATGTTGATATTGAAAATAATACTGCAAGAATAAGTACACGAGTAATAGATAGTTTAGAAGGTCTTCAAAGAGATCAGTTATTAAAAAAAATTGATTCAGATTTACAAAAGCTTATTAATAAAGAATATGAGGAGTATAAAGTATCAAACTTATTAGTGATTTATAATAATATGCTTCAATCGCTGTTTGATTCACAAATAAAAACTATAGGTTTAGTAGTTTTTATTTTATTCGTCATGTTTTTGATTTTATTCAAAAATATAAAAATAGCAGTTATTGCAATTATTGCTAATACAGTTCCAGTTGGAGTTATTTTTGGATTTATGGGATGGATGGATATACCCTTAGATATGATGACTATAACAATTGCTGCTATTAGTATAGGGATAGCTGTTGATGATACTATACATTATATACATAGGTTCAAACTAGAATATCAAGAAACATCTAATATTAAACAGTCTATACAAAATGCACATAAAAGTATTGGACGTGCAATGTTTTACACTTCCACAATAATTATGATAGGTTTTTCTATTTTAGTACTCTCTAATTTTATTCCAACAATCTATTTTGGTATTTTAACAGTTCTAGCTATGTTGATGGCAATTGTTTCAGATTTACTTCTTTTACCTATTTTGCTATTTTTAATGAAAAAAAAATGAGATAAAATATTACCATTCTTCACACTTCAATAAGTGTAGACGATTATAAGTAAATTTAATAATCTTTTGCTTTAGAATTTACTAGAATATTATTTACGATATTTAATTTATATCATCAGATCAATAATAGGAAAAAAACATGTTAGTATTTATTTTAAATGCAGGAAGCTCGTCATTAAAGTACCAATTAATGAACCCAGTTACAAAAGAAACTTTAGCAGTAGGACTTTGTGAAAGAATCGGAATTGATGGTGTTATTAAACACGAATTTGGAAATGATCAAAAACTAAAATTAGATGTTTCTATGCCAACACATAAAGAAGCGATTGAATTAGTGTTAAAAACATTAACAGATGGTGAAGGTAAAGTAATAAACTCAATTGATGATATTGAAGCAATTGGACACAGAGCTGTTCATGGTGGAGAAGATTTTTCTGGTTCAGTAATGGTAACTGATAAAGTAATTAGTAAAATGAAAGAATTAATTCCTTTAGCTCCTTTACACAACCCTGCAAATATTATGGGTATGGAAATTTGTCAAGAATTGATGCCTAGTAAACCTAATGTTGCAGTATTTGATACAGCATTCCACCAAACAATGCCTGATTATGCATATATGTATCCACTTCCATATGAGCAATACACAAAAAATGGTGTAAGAAAATATGGATTCCATGGAACATCTCATTTCTTCGTTTCAGAAGCGGCAAGAGATATGTTAGATAAAAAACACAACACTAGAGTTATTGTTTGTCACCTAGGAAATGGTTCTTCTGTTTCTGCTGTTTATGATGGTAAATGTATTGATACTTCAATGGGACTTACTCCTGTACAAGGTCTAATGATGGGAACAAGATCAGGAGATATTGGTGCTGGAGCTATTCAGTATATGATGGATACTGAAAAATGGGATATCCAAGAGATGTTAAATGTACTTAACAAAAAGTCTGGTATTGTTGGTATTTCTGGTAAATCTTCTGATTTAAGAGAAGTTCTTGAAGGTATGGATGCTGGAGATGATAGATGTAGATTAACAGTTGATATGATTGCTTACATTATTAAAAAATATGTTGGTTCTTATGCTGCTGCTCTTGATGGTGTTGATGCATTATGTTTCACAGGTGGTATAGGTGAAAATGCTGCACTTATTAGAGAAAAAGTTTGTGCTGGTTTAGATTACATGGGATTGAATATTGATCCTACTAAAAATAATAAAAGATCAGGTGAGGCTAGAGATATCTCTACAAATGCTTCAAAAGGTAGAATTTTTGTTATCCCAACTAATGAAGAATATGTTATTGCTAATGATACATACAAAATTGTTACAGGTGTTAAATAATTATTCTTAAAGAAGAGCCAATTAAATTGGTTCTTTTCTTATGATATAACCCCTTTTAGGGGTTATAAAACCTACTTTTAACTCTTCCTATATATTTCTATATTATTTCTTTTTTCGTTTTTTTGAGGTTCTTTTGTTGTTAAATTTATATTGTGCTTTTTCTAGATGTTTAATAATATCAATTGACGCAATTTGAGTTTTTTGAATTAACTTTAATTTTTCATCAGGTCCATCTTTTGCAAGTATTTCAAATTTTTCAATTAGTGATAATAAGTCATACTTTTCTATAAATGAATATACTGTAGTAGATTTTTCATTTTCTAAAAACCAATTTGAAAGCATACAGATAATTAAAAAGTCTGGAGCAACAGAACTCTCTGTTGGAAAATGAAGTTGTACTCTTTTTGCCATTACATCATTGTACATCATTAATGGCTCTTCATATTTTGCCATTTGTCTTAGTTTGAGATCCATTGGATTCTTTTTAGCTACTTGCATAAGATCGAATAAGTAATCTACATTAACAACAGATTCCTCTAAATCACTTAAAAGGTCACGTAAGTTTTTATATACAAATCTTTTTTCTTCAGAAGTTTCTAGAGAAGAGAAATTTTGAGTGGCATCTATTTTTTTAAGAAATCTTTCTAAAGCTGTTCTTATGAAAACAAGTATTGCTTCAGTTTTAACACCACCAATTAAATTGGATTTAATTCTATTTTTACAATTAGTATTAACAACCACCGTGTTATTTTTATTTTCCTGAATTGACATAATAGTTATCTCCTGGTTAAATTAATCTTTAAAGAGACACTCATATTAAGGAGACCAGAGTGCCTCTTTAAAGATTATAAGTAAAAGTATAGTGAATAAATACCAACTTATATAGGTAATACTTCTTTACATTTACTTGATAAGTTAACTAAGCCCACAATTGAAGATCTGAGATATGTGATACAGCTTTTATGATATCTGTTTTAGATATAATTCCTACAAGTGTATCATGATTATCTACTACTGGAATAGCGTCACTTTTATTTTGGATCATTACTTGAGAAACCCTTCTTATATCAGTAATAGGATGTGTAGTAATACAGTTATCTAATGTAATACTATCAAGTTTTTTATTTAATATAAGTTTTGTATTATCAACATCTTCCATAATGAAATTTAGTATAATTTTTTTATTAATTATATTTACAATTTTATTAGTATCCGTTACTATTGGAATTTGAGAAATTTGATTCTCTTTTAAAATTTTGAATGCATCGTTTAGAGTACTATTAATATTTATAGTAATGCAGTTTTTAGTCATGATATCTTCAACATGATATATAACTTCACTTGTATTCATTTTTGCAATTTTCTTATATGCCATAATAGAGTCATTGTTATATTTATTATCTTTATTTTTATTCTGTTCGTTGTCTATGACATGATAAAGTTCATCATCAGGTTTATGTCTTGCTTCTGCAGATTTATCAACGTTACGTAGACTATAGAGATTATCTGAACTACTTCTAAATTGTACACTTCCATTATTGTAAACAGTAAACATATCTAACTCCTTTTTTATAATTATACATAGTAATTGTAAATAAAAGAATAAGAGATATCTTTACATAGACTTGACAATAGAGTTAAAAGTATAATACTTTTAGTGATTAAAGTCGATACTAAAAATATTATGAGGTTTTTTATAATTATAATTTAATTTAAAATTATGCAATGAGATGATTTTATTTACAATGTTTAATCCTAAACCGTGACCTAATTGTTGATTTGGTTCTCTTGTAAAGGGTTGAATATAGTAGATAAAATCATTAGACAATTCATTTGCAATATTTTTTATGTAGAGATTTTTATTATTGGATTCAATTTTTATAGGATAATCTATTGAGTATTTCATAGCATTGTCAATAAGATTTTTTAATGCCATAGTGAGATAATATAAATCAGCATCTATATCAAAATCATCGTTAATATCAAGAATAACTGTAGATTCATCTTCAATGGAAAGTTTTGACAATGCTTCTAATATTAATGTACTCACTTTAAATTTAGACATAGTGAGTGTTGCAAAATTTAATTTCTCTCTTTGCAGTAGTCTACTTGTCAGTTCTTCCATATCATAGAAAATATTATTGATACTTTCTATTGCTGTATTTGGGTTTTTTTCTTTCAGTTTTTCAAGTAAAAACTTACCTTTTGTTATTGGAGTTTTAAGTTCATGACTAATATTTCTGAGTAGTTCCTCTCTTGAGTTAATTATATCATCTTGTTTTTCAATATATGAATTTAGGTTTTCAGTAATTTCACTTAATTCATTATTTTTACCTATATCAACTTTGATTGTATTTTGGTCATTGTTCAATAGTTGTAAAACACCATTATTCAATTTATCAAGCATGATTTGAATTTCAGTAATTAGCTTCGAAGATATAATAAATGATAGTAAAAATGCAAAAAGTAACAGCGCAATAAGCTCAATTTTTATTTTATTAATAAATTCTTCTTTCTCTTTTTCAGTTTTATCAAGTGTATTTTGTAAATAATCTATTGTTTTTACTAATTGCTTATTTTGAGTTTGACTAATCATTTCAAAATCTTTATTAAATATTAGAAGTTTATGATTTGATTCATTACTATTTATTATATTTATAAGATCATTGCTAATTAATTTTTCTATTGTTTGAAAATGTTTATAGATTAAGGTTATTTTATTTTGTTCTTTTTGTGTAGTACAACTCTTTATTATTACATCTTTTTGTTTTTTAAGAGTATTAAAAAGATTGTTTGCTTTATTTAGTCTTTCTTTGATAATCTCAGGTTTATCTTTATCTGTGATAATATCAAGGACTATCCAAGCAAAAGAATTATTGTATTCTTTTAGTTTTTCAACTTTTCTAATTTGGTCATATTTATTATTTTGCATAAGGTGAATTTCATTAAGATTATATGTTGTATAAAAAAATACACCTATAATAAATATTATTATAAATAAAATTAATAAAAATGATATATATAATCTTTTTTTAATTGTCATTTATAAATTTATATCCAATACCCCAAATTGATTTAATAAACTTAGGTTCTTTAGAATCATCATCTATTTTAAACCTAATATTACTGATATGCATATCAATAGTACGATTTTTTGTATCTTCTTTTAATGAAGTTAGGTTAATTATACTTTCCCTTGATATTACTTTATTTAAATTTGAAATAAAAATAAAAAATATTTCTGATTCTATTTTTGTAAATTCAATCTCGACATCATTTAGAAAAACTCTTTTTTCTTTTTTATCTATAGTTATATCATTTATACGTAGGTTAGATACACTAGTATATCTATTGAGTGTTGCTTCAATACGAAGTACTAACTCTCGAGGTTCATAAGGTTTCGATAAATAGTCATCTGCACCTATCTCAAAACCATGTATTTTATTTCCTATGTCATCTCTTGCAGTTGAGATAATAATTGGAATATTTGTGATCTCTTTTAGTTTTTTAAAGAGATCAAATCCATCAATTCCAGGAAGACCTAAGTCTAAAATAACAATACAATATTTTAGATGATTTGTTGTAAATTCACTCAACGCATCCATTGGATGCGTGAATATATTACAGTGATAGTTGTAGTCTTTAAGATAATCACTAATTAGATTCTGTAAATCTATATCATCCTCTACTAATAATACTTGTTTATTATCCAACTTTTAATCCTTCTTTTTTGACACTGCTTTTAACCAAAAATAACCAAATAAACCAGCAAATAAAGATGCACTCAAAATACCAACTTTAGCTTGAAAAATTAGCTCAGGGTTACCTATAAAAGCTAAGTCTGCAACAAAAATAGACATTGTAAATCCAATAGCTCCTAAAAAAGATACTCCAAATATTTGGCTCATAGTACTATTTTCAGGTAGTTGTGCAATTTTTAATTTTATTGCTAGCCATGCTACACCAAATATTCCAATAACTTTACCAAGAATTAAACCAGCAATAATACCAAGAGAAACAGGTTCCATTATAGTTGATCCTATTGAACTAAAATCTATACTAATTCCGGCATTTGCTAAAGCAAAAAGAGGAATAACAATTAAAGCAACTGGTAAATGTAAATTATGCTCAAGTCTTGCAGCTGGAGTACCTACATCATCTATCTTATCTTTTATATCATTTAAAATTGTTTTTTGTTTTTCGTGCATAATATGGTCAGTAGTCACTGGATATTTTGAATATTCATCAAATAAACCTTGAGTATCTTCCACAAATGTAGCAGGTGTTTTTTTAGGTTTAGAAGGGATAGATAAAGCTGCAATTACACCTGCAATTGTTGCATGAACTCCTGATTCTAACATAAAAAACCACATTAGTAATCCCACAATAAAATAAGGTAGGATCATATGTATACCAAACCTATTAAATGTAATCATAATAAAAAACATTAAACCTGCAAGTCCTAGAGGAACTAAATTGATAGTTTCTGTATAAAATAATGCAATAACTAATACTGCACCTAAATCATCAACAATAGCTAAAGCAACAAGAAATGTTACAAGCGCAGTTGGAACTCTTTTCCCTAATAGTACTAATGCACTAATAGCAAAAGCAATATCTGTAGCCATTGGTATTCCCCAACCAATTGCACCTTCTTGACCATAGTTGATACTTAAATAAATTAGAGCAGGGAATAACATTCCTCCTATAGCAGCTAAAATTGGAAGAATTGCTACTTTTATGTTTGATAATTCACCAGCTAGTATTTCTCGTTTAATCTCTAGTCCAATTATAAAGAAAAATATCGCCATTAAACCATCGTTAATCCAATGATGTAGTGAGTGTGATAACTTCCATGAGCCTACGTTTAAATCAATTGGCATATGGAAAAAATGTGCATATGCCTCAGCTAAAGGAGAGTTAGCAAGTATTAATGCTAGTATAGTCATAAACATCAACACTAGTCCTGTTGTTGTTTGTGCATGCAAAAAATGCTCAAATGGGGTTGCGATTTTCTTAAATGCTTTTTCCCAAGGCGCGTATAGATTCATATATTTATCCTTCTTAGTATTATTTTATTATTTCAATAATAGCATAAAAAACTTATTTTATTTATTATAGTAACAATTTGTAAATTTATATAGGATAGAATTCTTGACAAGAAATTGACAGTTTTGATTAATAGTTGAGAGAGTAAAAACTCTCGATAATATAAGTCGAGAGCTTTTTATTGTTATATATTTATTTAGTATTAGTCCATAGTTCCTGCAGGTACATGAACATTACCATCCATGATAATTCTTGCACTTCTAGACATTGAAGCTTTTTCTACTATATATTTACCATTATTTTCAGATAAGGCAGCTCCAACTTTAATAGCACCAGATGGATGACCAAAAGTAACCGTATCTTTATCTCCTCCACCAGCAGCAATATTTACTAAAGTACCAGGAATACAAGCAGCAACACCAATAGCAACAGAAGCAGTCCCCATCATAGCATGGTGTAGTTGTTGCATTGATAATGCTCTTACATGTAGATCCATCTCTCCTGCTTTTACCTCTTTACCAGATGAAGTGATAAAGTCTTGAGCTGGAGATACAAATGCAATCTTTGGAGTATGTTGTTGAGTTAATGCG